>JAQJVL010000028.1:902500-1088160 GCA_035578905.1 Stictocephala bisonia
TGTTAGCCAAGTGTTATATCAAATTTGATTGATTTTTAATCAATATTACCAGCAGTCGTAAAGTTGGCTTCTGTAAAAAACATGTATTTGATGTACTCCATTCGTAAGTGATAATATATAAATATTTTTTGTTAATTAAGTTTTAAAATGATTAAAAATATTACAGTTTTCGTATCATGTACTATAGTATGATAATCACCGACTTTAAAATGCATATGATTTTAAAACTTAAGTCCTAAAACTACTCGTTGTTGGACCCTTACCCTCTTAAAATGACGCTTATCTCCGACTCCAAGCCAAATAGCTACCTCACTTTAGTAAGAATATTTTACAAGGTAGACCTTCTTAGAATATATGTTTTAGATGTAACTAACTAAGCAAAAAAAAGAGATAATATGTTCATAAATATAATGATGTTTGCAAGAATATTCCGTTGCATATATATTGAACTCATTCCTTCATGTTACTTTAAATCTGAAATCAATATCAGCATTATTTTCTTAGAGAAATCTTGTCCACCATAATGCAGTAATAATTGTTGGGTTTTATGTTATGAAGGGGTAAATATCGATGTCACGTTGTCTCAGTTAGAATGAGTAAATAAATTAGTACATGTTAGTAGTGTTACGTTAGTAATAAAAAGCCACTTCCCAGATTCCCATAATACAAAAATCATAAGTACATAAATGTGTTACTATATCAACAGTTCAAATAAAGATGAAGAATTAGGATTTGTTTTTGGCGGCCTTACACGTTTTGGTAACTCACTTGTTTTAAGTAATCATTATATTGTTATTGATGTTATTATACACGTGATTATCATCACGTACTCATAAAATATAATAGACCCTATTTGAAAAAAAAAACTATTTATAAACCTCCGTTTTACTTTGGAAAATGATTACACACCAAATCTAGTTAAATAAATTTTTCAGGGTTTTCAAACAAATTAATTTATGACAATGAACCATTTTTTTTATTCATAAGGACACTATTATCTAACATTTCTTTTTCTTTTTTATGTTACTAAGCAACAGTTAAAATGCTTTAAATGCTTTTACTTAATTTTTTATATTGAACGACAAAAGTAAGACTTCATGACAACAAAAGTGAACATTTACAACATGCATATTTAATGTTCTTTTCAAGTACTTTTTAATGTGATTATCTCAGCTTAAGCTGCTTATACCTACAGACTTAACCAACCAAAATATAAATATAAAATTAAAGTCAGTTAAACTCCTTTAGAAGAAGTAATATAAACAGTTTAAATATTTATTTTAGATCACATATGAATTTGTATCATGAAATTGTATCATAGTTAATATTTAGTGTAGATATTTTTTTACTTCACTCACCAGTTGAAATGGACCTACAGGCCTGTGCGTGAACTTTATTTAACGAGTGAAGTACCGACCGCCGGCTCAGTGGGGATTCGAACCTTGGAATTTGCCCTCCGCAGTCCGCAGCCTTATCCACTGAGCCAGTACGCTGGCATTTGTAACTATCCTAGACTTAACATAATATTTAGTTTGAAATAAAACACTTGAAATAAACGTGTACGTACAAAGCAGGTGCACTATTTATTTCAAAGCATAGCAGTAAGATTGTATTTTATTGAAGAGCTGCTAGTAAGGAACTTTGATGCAGGATTTATTGTACAATAATGGGATCCACCTTGGAACTGTTCTTGGTACTTTTCGACCTAGTTAATTAATTAAACCCTTATTTCTGGAAATTGATATTAATTTAAAATTCTGCCAGATATATATCAAAGGAGTGTAAGTTTCCTAGCTATTTTAGAATAAGTTATACTTCAAACAGGTAAAAATTAGAGTTAACTTATCAGTCTACAATTTCTGAATAGCACAACGCCTGTCAGGAATGTATGGCTAAACAATTTTTTTTAGTCTATAAACTATGTTGATACTATTCATATTTTAGATGCCAACACAGCCTGATTGTAACTTAGGTAAAATTTTAATGATTACTTCAGTATTTTTATTATTATTTATTCATAACTAAGACGCTGATCGTCGAAATAGGAGCAATACCGATTGTTGAACATTAATGTATTTTTTCTACAAACTAAAACCGACATTTCCTTAGACAGTGTCAATATTTAATAGCTTTCTTCCTTTAACTACTAATTGTCATAAACTAAACAAATTTCAGTTAAGCGTAGTACCTAATGTAAAAGAAAGTAGTCAGGTATTTGTCACGTGTGACGAACGAATCTACATTATCTTTACCTCTGTTTTAAAACTCTTTATTGTAAAGTTTGCACATGTCCTTTTCACCTGACAAACTTCGAATGAAACTTTTGATGTTTGTTGTTCAAACACAATGGTATATCTTTACCTTCTCCATTTGTCAAATAATAATAATATAACAAATGTCTCTTACTTTCACTCAAATTGTCAGATCGTTTGCTTTTATAACACCGTTTACAAGTAAAATTCTTTATGAGTCAGTAAGAAAAAGATTTTCCAAGTTAAAAATAACTAATTTATAAAATCTGAAGTAACAATTATCTTTCTCAATTCTTGTTAGTGTATTAAACTCAAACCAAACTTGTGTATTTTAAATAAAGTGCAGTTATATCAATTCCTGTATTATATTTCTGGGATATGTTGTTAGTTTTGGCACCTGTGAATTTTTCACCACTTTTTTCAGTAATTTGCAACATTTATTTTCAAATTATCACAGACTCACACACTTTTTATTGACCTATACCCACAACTATAACAACACAATTACCCACATTAATTTGCTACTTTAGTTTAGAAAATGTTTACATTTAGTAATTGCCACAAGAGAATATTCAACTGTAATGTCTTCCCCCACTTCTGCCATTGTAGCATAGATCACGAATAGCTGAAGCTCCAAGTATTATATTGGAGTTTTGATCAGGGAAGGAGATATATCACATGTCCAAGTAGTTTAAAATGGTGTTTAAAATGTGTTTAAACATAAGTGTTTAAAATGGTATTCTGTTTTGACTTAAAACTAATAAATCTTTATTTCTCATTGAAACCCGTATTCTTTGAATCTAAATATACTTATGACGACAAGTCTACGTCATCAAGTATAAGCTGATCGCCCCTTATATGAATATCACCACTAAAAGTAACAGTTCAAGAGTTATATTTTGGATAAACGTCCTTTAAAATATTACTTGTGGTTCACTAACGAAAAACTCCGTATTAGATCAAACTCAAAGTTGTACCGAGTTACGTGAGTAATGTGTTGTTTGTAAGAAGTTCCGAAATAAGTTACGACAGTTTGATACGTAGGTTTCTACTATATTATTGTAAATACCTAAAAATTTAAAAGTATAAATTAACTTTTATTACAATTTTTAATTATTAATCCGTTGTTATTATTGTATATTAAAGTTTATTTACAAATATAAGTATTCAAATTTTCTAAAAAGTTATAAATAATAAAGTATATTTTTCTGTTTGATTGAAAATCATACATTTCAGTGGTAAATTATGCATTAAAACAAAAATTTAGTTTTACAAATAATTCAAAATTATATCTTGTATGAAAAATTTATGAGGAATTTACATATATATAAAAAAAAGCTTCATTTTCTTATCTGACAATCAAACCAATATTTATCATTGAAACATTCACAATATTGTTTATTTCATATTATTCTAATAACAAGTTTTTAAAAGAATTGTTATAGTATATTAGTCATAAATAAAACATAAATAAGGCTTAGTTAAGAAAATATAATAAAACTAAAGGTCTGTTACATATGTTTACTTAGTCAAATGCTTACGTTTTATTTATATCTTATGCTTGCTATACCTAGTACCACTTCCTCTTTTTAGTAATTTATTACAAGTAAAAAGTAGAACGATTCCATAATTCAACTAAGATGATTTTCTTTTCATATTGGCTAACCTATTTCAATACCAAATATCTTAAATTATATTATAATCTAGTTAGTTTCACATTGGGAAACTATTAGTTCTAAAAACAGAGTATTTAACAAATGTATTAACACTTTTAAACAATATATCTAAATTCAAAATGCGAATCTAGATGAAAATCTTTCCTTATAATGGCAGGTCTTTATAATTTATACACCTTTAATATTTCATAAACAGGGTGCTAAGTCGTTTAAATGATAAGAACAACAAGATAAGGATCTCCTTAATAAGGCAAAAGCAGGCATTTTAGTGGTAATCTTGGCTTTGTCTTATGTTAATATTGAGCTTACTTCACTCTCATGTGGGATAAAATCTCCTCTCTCCAAGTCACCTTGCAAACACTCATCAACTAGGTGACCTTTATTAGTATAATTAACCATTATTTAACTATAAATAAACCTGATATGTTTTGCAATGTAGAAGTGCCTATTTGCGAGCGTATATCTTTCTACTAGTTTACACTAAAAGGATATTTAACGACGAGGTGGCTTATTGGCTAGGCCTTCGGGCGTGAAGAGCACGTTCCAAGGTTTGAGTTCCCAACAAAGCTACTGGTAGTATAGAGTTCACCACAGGCCTGCAGGCCCATGTAAACTAGTAAGTAAAGATTTTTATCAAACAAAAATAAAAGTACTAGGTTTTGAAGATTGTATATTTTTTCTTAGATATCCCAAGAATAGAATTGACAGTAAAAAAATATATATAAAATAAAAAACAATAATATATATAATCAATATCCCATTTGTGCACTAGGCAAGTAATGATATACCGTGGCGTAAAGTTAACACAAAAAATACCTGAGAATATTTAATGAATAAAAAGTATACGCTATAATCTTATAAAATATTATGTCAAACGGTTACCTTCTGTGATAGATTTATGTCAATTTACTCATCACATATGTGGGATAACTAATAGGTTTGATCGATAATTTACTTAAAATGGGTTTCTTTTACGTCATATTTACCAAATTTTCTGACAATAAGTTAGTATCTATAGCTGTTATAAAAAAGAAAATAACTATTTGACTTTAAACAGACATCTTGCTCCATCCAAACATATTAAGTTAATTTAAGATTAATATAAATATACTTTTTAATCAACTCATTAGATTTAATTTTAAATTATATCCACTATCATAATTTATAAAGAGTTAATCTTAAAAATACGTAAATAGTGAATTAAATAACGTTATAAACAGGTGCACGCTACTACAGTAAAGAGGTAATATCAGGTACTTCCCTGGAACTGTTATTACGTTATAAGGTCTTGTGGTTACTGAAGTACTCAACAGCAGAACTCATTCAAATGAACACTGAGACTATCTTATTAATACTTGGTTTAAATTCTGAACAGGCTCTCAAACATTAGTAATATACATTATATTATAGTATTATACAAGTGCAGCTGCCGTAAATTAATAATTGATTTATAACTTTAATAAATACATATCACTAAGTGAAATTTACACATTTAATGTTTAACATACAAATAATAGCAGAGTTATGATCGATGCCCTCTGTACCAACTAAATCTTGAGTTATTGTCGTTAGCCAAGTGTTATATCAAATTTGATTGATTTGTAATCAATATTACCAGCAGTCGTAAAGTTAGCTTTTATAAAAAACATGTATTTTATGTACTCCATTCGTAAGTGATAATATATAATTTTTTTGGTAATTAAGTTTTAAAATGTTTAAAAATATTACAGTTTTCGTATAATTTACTATAGTATAGTAATTACCGACTTTAAAATGCATATGATTTTAAAACTTAAGTCCTAAAACTACTCGTTGTTGGACCCTTACCCTCTTAAAATGACGCTAATCTCCGACCCCAAGCCAAATAGCTACCTCACTTTAGTAAGAATATTTTATGATGTGGACCTTCTTAGAATATATGTTTTAGATGGAACTACCTAAGCAAAAAAAAAAGAGATAATATATTCATAAATATAATGATGTTTGCAAGAATATTCCGTTGCGTTTATATTGAACAAATTCTTTCACGTTACTTATAAATCTGAAATTAATATCAGCAATATTTTCTTAGAGAAATATTGTCTACCATAATGCAGTAATAATTGTTGGGTTTAATGTTATGAAGGTAAATATCGATGTCACGTTGTCTCAGCTAAAATAAGTAAATACATTAGTACATGTTAGTAGTGTTAAGTTAGTAATAAAAAGTCTCTTCCCAGATTCCCATAATACAAAAATCATAAGTACATAAATCTGTTACTATATCAACAGTTCAAATAAAGAAGAAGAATTACGATCTGTTTTAACGGTCTTACACGTTTTGGTAACTCACTTGTTTTAAGTAATCATTCATTATATTGTTATTGATGTTATTATACACGTGATTATCATCACGTACTCATAAAATATAACAGACCCTATTTGAAAAAAAAAACTATTTATAAACGTCCGTTTTGCTTTGGAAAATGATTACACCCCATATATAGTTAAATACATTTTTCAGGGTTTTCAAACAAATTAATTTATGACAATGTACAATTTTTTTTTATTCATAAGGTCACTATTATCTAACATTCCTTTTTCTTTTTTATGTTACTAAGTAACAGTTAAAATGTACAATCTAAAGATTATTAACCCCACTGCTCCTAAACTTCGTGGCCTCCCTAAAATACATAAACAGCTTTGCCCTATAAGACCTTTAGTCAATTTTATTAATGCACCGTCATATAACTTAGCAAAATTCCTAGACAAAACTATCAGAAGTTCAATAGAATTTAAAGGTAACTGTAACTTAAGAAACACCAATGATCTAGTCACAAAAATAAAAGACATTCAAATACCTACAAACACTCAACTGGTCTCATTTGATATCACAAACCTCTATACAAACGTTCCAACAAATGAAATACCAGGAATATTAGAATTATATCTTAAAGACAGCAAGAAATTAAATGATGAAGCCATATTTGAAGTTATAACTCTTCTAAATATCATTCTTAAACAAAATTACTTTGAATTTGAAGGGAAGTATTACTTTCAGAAAGAAGGTCTTGCTATGGGTTCTCCATTATCATGTATATTAGCTGAGCTATTTCTAGATAACATAGAATTCACAAAAATCAAGTCAGATTTCAACAAACACAAACATAAAATTGTTTACTGGTATAGGTTTGTTGATGATGTAATTTATTTATACGAAGGTAATCTCAATGAAATACACATATTTAACAACTTCTTGAACACACTCCATCCTAAACTTAAATTCACCTGTGAAAATGAAATCAATAACTCTAT
Source organism: Stictocephala bisonia (assembly GCA_035578905.1). Classification (NCBI taxonomy): domain Eukaryota; kingdom Metazoa; phylum Arthropoda; class Insecta; order Hemiptera; family Membracidae; genus Stictocephala; species Stictocephala bisonia. Next base: position 909,723 of record JAQJVL010000028.1, read on the forward strand.
CAATTATCTAGACCTAACAATTACCAAAAATGATCAAAAACATTCCTTCAAAATTTACCGAAAACCAACACACACAGACACCACAATCCATGCAAACTCAAATCATCCTAAATCACACAAATATGCTGCATTCAAATCCATGATCCATAGACTAGTCAACACACCACTTAGTGAAGAAGATTATTTTGAAGAACTTAATACAATCAAATTCATAACTCAGCAGAATGGATACAATTACAACATAATTGAGAGATTATTAACCAAAATTAAGAAAAACAAACGAAATATTAAAAATACACCAAATAAATATGTCCTCATGGAACATTCTCCACAAACGCAACGCTTAGCGACACACACATTTGCTAAGCAAGGCTATACAGTAGCTTTTAAAACAAATAACAGCATCTTAAAACATCTGTCAATATCCACCTCAAAAAACAAGGTACCGAACACTGAGAAATCAGGAGTGTATAAATTGAAATGTGGTGAATGTGATGCATTCTATATAGGCCAAACAGGTAGGAGTTTTCACAAAAGATACCAGGAACACATTCAATGTATCAAGAATGGAAAAACAGAATCAAATTATGCAGAACATATATTAAACACCTGCCACGATTACTGCAAAATTGAAAATATTGAAATTCTACATTTTGAACAAAAAGGAAGAAAATTAGACTGTTTAGAAGGCTACGAGATATATAAAAGTATTAAAAACGAACCAAATCGTGTTCTTAACAAACAAATAAATTTCACAGCAAATCCAATATATGAAATTATGATAAAAAACTGAACACATGGTAACAGCTCAACTTAGCCATTATGAGAACACCAAACCTACCATATGATAAGAACTGTCACTTTTATTTTTATTTTTATATTTTATATTTTAAGATGCTATGAAGATGGGGTTATCCTCGAAATGTATACATCGCAATATAAATGAAATGGATTGTGCAAGTAAGGCAGTAAATTATTTATATAATTAATTTTACACAATTCAGAGCTACATATTGAAATATAGAAATAAAAATGTTTTAAATTGTTTTACTTATTTTTTACATTGAATGACAAAAGTAAGACTTCATGACAACAAAAGTGAACATTTACAACACGCATATTTAATGTTCTTTTCAAGTAATTTTGAATGTGATTATCTCAGCTTAATCTGCTTATACCTACAGACTTAACCAACCAAAATATAAATATAAAATGAAAGTCTGATAAACTCCTTTAGAAGAAGTAATATAAACAGTTTAAATAGTTATTATAGATCACATATTAAATACATTTTATAAAATTTTATTGTAATTAATATTTTACAAACATTTAATTTAGTTGAGACATTTTTTGTTATAATTCACTCGCCAGTTGACATGGGCCTACAGGCCTGTGCGTTAACTTTATTCAACGAGTGAAGTACAAACCGTCGGCTCAGTGGGGATTTGAACCTTGGACTTTGCCCTCCGCAGTCTGAAACCTTATCCACTGAGCCACCTCGCTGGCATTCGAAACCATCCTAGACTTAACATAATATTTAGTTTGAAATAAAACACAAAAAATGGAATTTTAACCACGTGTACGTACAAAGCAGGTGCACTATTTATTTCTAAACATAGCAGTAAGATTGTATTTTATTGAAGGGCTGCTAGTAAGGGACTTTGATGCAGGATTTATTGTACAATAATGGGATCCACCTTGGAAACGTTCTTGGTACTTTTCGACCTAGTTAATTAATTGTACCCTTATTTATGTAAATTGATATTAATTTAAAATGCTGCCAGATATAAATCAAAGGAGTGTAATTTTTCTATCTGTTTTAGAATAAGGAATACTTCAAACAGGTAAAAATTAGAGTTAACTTATCAGTCTACAATAATTTCTGAATAGCTCAACGCCTGTCAGGAAAGTATGACTAAACTATTGTTTTTAGTGTATAAACTGTGTTGATACTATTCATTTTTTAGATACGAACACAGCCTGATTGTAACTTAGGTAAAATTTGAATGATTACTTCAGTATTTTTATTATTATTTATTCATAACTAAGACGCCGATCGTCGAACATTAATGCATTTTTTCTACAAACTAAAACCGACATTTCCTTAGAAAGTGTCAATATTTAATAGCTTTCTTCCTTTAACTACTAATCATCATAAACTAAAAAAATTTCAGTCAAGGGTAGTAATGTAAAAGAAAGTAGCCAGGTATTTGTCACGTGTGACGAGTGAATCTACATTATCTTTACCTCTGTTTTGAAATTCTTTATTGTAAAGTTTGTATATGTCCTTTTCACCTGACAAACTTCGGAGTAAATTTTTGTTGTTTGTTGTTCAAACACAGTGGCATATCTGTGTTTGAATGTTTGAATCTGTGTGGCCACTGTGTTTGAACAACAAACAACAAAAAATTACCTTCTCCATTTGTCAAATAATAATAATATAACAAATTTCTCTTACTTTCACTCTTATTGTCAGATCGTTTGCTTTTTTAATACAGTTTACAAGTAAAATTCTGTATGAGCCAGTCTTAATTCTTTGTTAACGTATGAAACTCAAACCAAACTTGTTTATTCTAAATAAAGTGCAGTTACATGAATTCCTGGACTATTTTTCTGCGATATGTGTGTTAGTTTTCGCACTTTTTCACCACTTTTTTCTTTTTTATTTATTTATTTATTTATTTTTTTTTTATCTGAGGAAGGTGAGCGTTGTTCACCGAAATCGATCACCATAATATTTGTGCATTTTGTACTTGTATTGTAATATATTTGTGCATTTTGTACTTGTATTGTAATATATTTGTGTATTTTTTGCTTATATTGTAATAAATTTGTGTTGTGTGACGTTTACTTGTACTGTATTTAGTAAATGTCACAAGAGAATATTCAACTGTAATGTCTTTCTTCTCCTCTACCATTGTAGCACAGACCTTCCCCTTATCACGAACAGCTGAAGCTCCAACTATTATATTAAAGTTTTGATCAGGCAAGGAGATATATCACATGTCCAAGTAGTTTGTAATATCACTAACAGACGGCACCATTATCTAAAACCGTAAAACAGTCAATATTGAAATTGACGTGGCTTTGCCTCTTCTCTGACTCAGGACCTCAATTGTTGATTAGAACCTACGTTAATAATAGTCCACAAAACGTAGGCCTAATTATAGCATTTTTATTATAAGTGTTTACATTAATAATTTAAATTTTAATGTAAAACTTGTTCACCCATTTAAAACTATTACAGTCACATACATAATAATTTCCATATTAATTATTTAAAACTATTTTCTTTGGTATATTTGTACAGTTAAACTATAAAGAAAATGACAATTAAGGTAAATAAATACAATACAACATAAATAGAAAATAAATATAGTTATGTTATGCCAAGTAGAGAAAATGTATACGTAAACGACATTAAGGATGGATGGAAGATATATTAGTTCTGCTCTTGGAATTATATTAGCTGTAATTCTATAACTATCAATGACTGAATAAAAAAAGGATAAATTATATATCTTTATCTATAACAGTACCATCATTATCATGTATGAAATATTTAGCAAATTAAACAAAAAAATAGCAAATGTAACTTATTGCTTTTCTGACATTCATGTACTATTTTTACAAGATCATTACTGTACTCGAAGTACAAATTTCTAAAAAAAAAAAACGTACAAAAGCGCGGACATTTGTTCGAAAAGTTTTTCATTGTTTTTTTTTAACAAATTGACACTGTAGTATTAATTTTTAGTAAAAATGTTTTATTATTTTCTTAATAAACATATGCCAATGTTATAAAAAACTGTTTTACGTAACCTTCGATTTAAAATATAATTAAATTAAAATATAATTATCAAGTACATTAATGTTGAAAAATTCTAAGGTATAATATAGACATGTTGGGGTAGGTTTATTTTCACATTATCAAAATACGAGTATTTTGTAGTTTTTAAAATATAATTTATATTATAATTCAGTACAATTAAAAATAAATAAAAATATAAATTTAGCTTTAAAATCAAACTATATTTTTATATGTGTCTTGGAATTATTGGAAAAACATTTAAATTTTCTATGAAATTTTGTTTGTAAATTATGTGTATTTGTGAATAAATTATTATAGCATTACATTCATGTTAAACTTATATATGTAACAATACTAATTTCATTTTTTTTAAATGTAAAATATAAAAAGTATCTTAATATATTTCAGAATTGGATTGGTTTAGAAATTTTTTATCATTAATCTATAAATAAATGAGTAAATCCACATGTATAAAAATTATTGGGGGAATACAAAACCCCTAAGATAAGTGCTGGGAGAAACACAACTGGCGCTGACAGTTCAATTAGTTTCAACGCTTAATCATGCGAAACTGATTACATTACAAAATTTCATCGAACCTTTTTTTCCAGTATATCAATGTGTATATATGAATAAATTTATACTTTTGACGTTAAGGTATTTTATAACAAATTTATTGTAGGTATTTTTATTCAAAGTTGCTTCTTATAACGAAAAAAATATCGGTTCGATTGCATCAAAAGTTTAGTCAAATTTCAATACGTGTTTGTAAACAGGGGAAATCAAATCAAAGTAACTAACAAAAAAATAGATGAACTATTGCATAATCACATGGGGAAGGACCCAATAAAATCCTACAAAACTTATGAATTAATTAGGAAAATATGTAAAGGGAAACCTATGTTTACAGAAATAACTATCTTTAAAAGTATTTTTATATTAATAAAAGTATTTTTACATGATTCGTTTATAATAGTTCTTGAAACTACGTGCATTAAAAATATAAAACATATAACGAATCCAAAACTAATTAATATTCGTCCAACCTATTTACAATAATTATTTATTTTATAATATATATATAAAATAAATAATTATTTATTTTATTTTATATTTTATTAAGACTGGTATTTATTTTATAATATAATAGTTTATATTATAAAATAAATACCAGTCAGATTTTTAATTAAAAAACACATATTATTTTACATGATAAACAATGGAAATTTATACATAAATAAATATAAAAGTATTTGAGTGTTAATAATAAGAACACAATTCTACAAGACATACTTGTGCTAAGACAACCTCCAGGGTGTAGATGAATTGCCTACATTATTGTCAATACAAAACTTACAATAGATGTGAAACCATCATGTTTACCCGTCCTTGGACATGCTAGACTAGGATTTATGGGAACAAACACAGCTGGCAATGTTTGATCAGTGATAGTATTGCAAGTTAAAGCAAGTGCAAGTCTGTTTGATCTGTACACCATCCATGACAAATAAGGTCTATTTATAGTTTTAATTTAAAGTGAACTATGAATTACAAGTTATTTTAAATGTTAAATACGTCAGGTAACTATTGTAAGTTTTAAATTTACGAAAATAATATTCTTTGTGCTTAGAATTGTTTATTTTGTATAGTAAAATTTTTAGTTATAAACACTATGATATTAATTGTTGTATTAGTTCAATATGATAGTTAAAATATCGTAAAATAATTAAGTAGTGTTAAAATTGTAACTACTAGGTATGGAAGAATACATTATTAATCAAATAAATTAACAAGTTGAAAGGAGGAAAATGATATGATTGAGAAAAGAAAAAAAAAGTAATTTAAAACAAAAAAATCCGGCGCAGAGTACCAAAACTATAACGTAAGATAAACTCCTAGTAAAATTCTAAGTTAATTTTATTAGGAGATTAAAACCAAAAAAAACTGCGTTTTATTGTTTTCTTTTTATAAACGAATTGATAAATAACTTTCTACCTAAAAATTTGACACCCCTTAGACTTTGACACATATATTCGTTGTCACGTTGCTAAAGTTTTATAAATATACTCACTTTTATTTAACAGTAACACTATACTAACCGCAAGACACAATAGCTAATGGACATTGTAAGACATTAAATTTTTCCTGTTTAAAATGTTTATCTCGATACACACAACCAAGTGTTTTCAAATCACAAATTTGATGTTATTTAGTGACATAACATGCATGAATAAATATCAAGAGACTATTGTTAATATTGATACAAATGCTTAATTGATTCTTTTTATAGTCACTTTTAACTTCAATAATGAATAGTGTACTACGTTCTAAATATAACTTAGTTAATTTGCGTTGAAGTACGATAATTTGTTATGATCGCCACTTCAAAACAAGTTATAAAAAAAGGAAATAAAACAGGTCTGCATCGTTAATTTTTTGATTTCACTATAGAATATTAAATATCTCTGGGATTTTCATTATATAAAAAACTACAACAACTAATTCTGTAATATACTTATTTGTCATTAAAATATTATAACTCATTACATATTCCTTTCAGATAAAAAATTTTTATAATTCCTAGTAAACATAATTTAGGAACTTAATTTTCTACTATATAATAGTTATATTAAAATCTAAAGTTATTTAAAAAAAAAATAACATGAAATTACAAAATTATAGGGCAAATAAAATACTGTTTTTTGTTATTATTTTGTTTAAGTGATGCAATATTAATCCACAACTTTACTGTGAATTTTACGAAATACAGAAATATACGAACGTAAATTCGTATTTAAACAAATAGCCTATGTTTTGATGTTAAAACAAGATACGTATAATAAATAATTATATGTTTTTGGTAAACTCAAAAGTTCTCAATTATTCTTAACCTTCACATTTTAGGAGAAAACCCATTTTTATTTTATTGTCATTTAATGTAGCATGATATATTTTCTTAGGCACAATTAAAAACATGAAAGTTTCATAATACATTACTGATAGTAAAATTTTTGCTATACCAATGTTATCAGAATATTGTTATGAGTTTATCTTATGTTATAGTTTTGCTCCTCTGTGCCAGATTTTTTCGTTTTGCATTACCTTTATTTTCTTTTCTTGATTATATCAAGGATCGCTATGACAACTACTTTTGACTACATGGTTAAACCAAATTGAAGCTTGTAGTAAAACGAGTTTATGACCTTATCTACTTTGTCTAAAATATTTATAGAGTGAAGCAGGTGCATTCCATATTGGGTCATAGAGTTCGTGGGTGTAATAAAGTAGCATTGTTTACATCGTGATCAAAGATTTACGTTCGAGAATGGAGTGTATATAAAAACATGGAAACATGCATAATTAAATTTACATAAAAAATAGTTGTTGATAACTTGTAAAAATCATTTACTAAATAAAAGAAGTATTTTAACATATAGATTATATTATAATGCCATTTATGGGTTTTCATGAGAAATCAAATGTAAAATGTTTAAGTCTATTTTACCCAAACAGTTACGAATGATATTTTTAATTAAGGACTTAAATCAGGCGATTGTTTGAATCCATTATACTAAAGTAATATTTGAAACCTATTTAGAATGATGGCAGAGTATAAACTTGAATTTTCTAAGTCAACAAAGAATATATTATTCAGTTTAGTAGGTAGAGCAAATTTATAACCTAAAGAAAAGGAAGGCTTCAAAGCATTTGGACAGAACCCTAAAAAAAAAATTAACCTAGTATTTTCCTTCTTCTCATTTATGTTTTATATCTTTATATAAAGGAAATGCTATTGCTATAAAATAGGTTTTTATAGGATGCATAATTTTAGCTTGGATGATGTAGTGATGCATTAAGATTTGTAATACAAAGTTCCTTTGTATTACAAATTAAAATTACTGATCATCTAAATTAAAATAAACATATTTTTAATGTTACTCACTAAAGTGTTATTTTACTGATATGTATGTCAATATAATATGACATCACAATGACAAAATTTATTATAATATATTATCATAATAATACTGTTCACATAATGTGTTATTACTCTAGGAGGTTCATAATTAAAATTATTTCTACAAAATCTCTATACGTAAAATAATTTATTTAAATATTAATTGTTTTTACTTTGAAAAACCTCTTGTAGATATATCAATTGGAAAGCAGTTCGAGCTATGTTAAATAAAATGTATTACCACAAAATATAACTTAATTTTAAAACGTTTTATCCACCACTATAAACTACATATCGAATATTTATTTTCTTTCATAATTTAGTGTATTAGATACATAGTTTAATATCCACGTGAAACGAGTCTTATCTCTGACTGGTTTTTTCATTTACAAACCTACAACTACTACCAGTGCAACATAGCAGCAATAAATAATAAATTAATAAAATAAAACTTTATATTTTTTCAGTGATTTATATAATGGTAACACCGTAAGATACAATTGTTATCTTAATACTTTTTATATGGTGTGTTAAAAATACTCGTAAAATATCCGTAATTTAAGTGGATAAAATATCTTTTTATTTTTCGAATATTAAAGAAAATAATTTTTAAAATTGTTTTTGTTGAAGATTTTTGTTGAGATTTGTTGAAGTGAAGACAGTCACTCTAGAGTTTATCATTGGGTCATACCTAAGAATAACAAAGGAAAAGGGATGATAAATCTCGTGGTATGCTCTATATAAAGTGGTAGTAAATCTAAGGTATCATTCTTGTAACTAGAGTTTTGGGGTTAGGAAGATATTTTTATACGGACAAGGTAGTTCTATATTACCGGCTTATGCAAATATCTACTTTATTTCTTTTGCAAATTTATAATATGATTCTCTTTCATGAGCAAATAGTTTATTACGTTTTAATTAACAATTAATGTTGGCTTATAATCTATTACCTCATACAATTACAATATAATCGTTACAATTATAAAATTAATTTCTCCAAATACTAAATTTGCGTACAGAAAAAACAATTATTCATACTTTTGTCAAGCAAAAGAAATATATATATATATATATATATATATATATATATATATATATATATATATATATATATATATATATTGTTATTACCTGATTATTTAATATTAATTTCTTGACAAACACTCTGTGTGTGTGTTTTTTTTTTGTTTTTTTTAATAAACACAACTGTTGTAATCATTTTCCATATTTTTTTTATAATAGAATGTATCATGTTATTTTTATAATTATAGTGATCATACAATATGTAGTCCTACAATATTATATGTTCTGATATTAAACGTGCTTAAAGTTATGTTTTTGTGTTTGTATATTTAATTAACAATAAACAAACATTCCTTTTAGATATAACTTTTCTTACTATTTTACAACTGTACATATGTTATTAAAATGAGAACAAACAAACATTTTTTATATCAGTTACATGGATGACCATCAATTATGTATGTCTCTATGCTAGACACGATTTCCCTTCCCTTCACCATACAGGTCTCAAATCTGTCCCAAGTTAGCTGGGTCTCTTGTAGACTTCCTGTCATAGAATACAAATCATACTAAGGACGGGTCTTACTTCCCAGAGAGGTGATTTAATTGATTCAACACGGATATTATATATTTTACTATCATTTTAATTCGTTTACTTAATAGATATCAGTAATGTTTAAATTTTCAAATTTAGCACAAAGTATATTGTACTTTTAAAATATCACAGTATTTAGTAACATTTTTATGTTTAATATTAGGGTAAATGATGTTTAAATTAGGTAATGGCATAGGTAGAAGAAAAAGAACATAATATTATTTTTAAGCGTAATTTAAAGAATGCAAAAGAACAAATGCAGCCATGTTAAAAGGATTAGGTATACTGTTCTGATTCCATAGTAGATTGTTAAACGATAAAATCTCTTAAATTAAATTAATTATGAACATAACTATACTTATTAGTGATCATATATATGGTATTGCAACAAATTACAAAAAAAAAAAATACTTAGTTTCTTTACTTATTTTGTCCTCAATACTCGTATTTAACATTTTATTGGATCAATAATGAAAGTTCATACATAATGTTGTTAAAGGCTGTGGATAAATATTACTTTGTGTTTTTGGATTATAATCTATTACATAATATTAGAAAGACATTTAGATGTAAAAAAGCTCAATATTTTCACATAGCTTTATTGAGGAAAGTATGGTGTCCTAAAATACCAAAAGCAATGGGATGAAAATTACGGGAACAATTTTAAGTAGACAAATATCATAATAGTTTTACGTACCAATTTTCATTATAACACCTATTTTAATCTTCATAAATAAACATTATTCCTATATCCTAAGACATTTGCAGATTTAAAGAACACATAAATATTCAATTAAATCAAGGATTATTTTATTTAAATATGAATAATCCTGAAGTGAAGAGAACCCAATTTTCTGATACTTCCTTAATAATGTTCTTTATACCTTTGAGATTAATTCAAAGACTTCTCTAATATTTTTTATTAGTTTACCGAAAATTAAATCGTTTACCCATTTGAGGTAAATCCATTTGCAGTTTATCAGAATTAGCAGAATTGTAATCCCCTAAAGTGCTACGCTATCAAGTAAAGTTCTCCGAAAGTTTGACTAAAAGGAAACTTGGCTGGCCTTTCTACAAGCCAGTTCCCCTATTCTGTTCAATATACTTTCATTTTAGTTCCGAGAAAATTACAGTTTCCCAACTAAAGTTGGGAAAAATACCCATTTATTTCACATTACAGCATATTAAACTAGATTTTAAAGTCTTCTTTACTACCGAAAGACACTGATTTATTGTAGTTGCATTTATTATATCCGCATGAACAACCTCCTTTTTTGTGACGAAACAATAATGGCTACCAAATGTCTTCTGAAGAAACTAACTTTCATAAGACTATAATAGCGTACAGTAGTTGGGTTTCAATGAAGTCATTACTCATTGAAATTATTGTTGTATGAATTGTATAATTTATATACGTGTTTTACTACTATTAATTGTGACTTAAGTTAAAATAAATTAAATATAATTCTAGTAACATGAATTATAATTGAACAAGATTGTATTATTCGTATTATAAGGAGTAATGGTTGGAAAGGCGTTTACTTTCATTTATCAAAGAGATCACAAATGATATCATATAATGGGGGATAAAGAGATGGAGTGGCCTAATACTTCATGACTTTGTACCTGAGTTAGAGGTAGCGCAGATTCAAAACCTGGCCTTGATTGCTAGTTTTTATCAGAATACCTAGCAGAAGAATCTAAATTTAAATCTCAAAAAAAAAAAAAAAAAAAAAAACACTTGGACTCTGATATATTCCTGCCCTTACACTATATGATAAGTTTCCTGCATCTAATAATAGTCATTGGGGTATGGGTAAGGTTAAAGAGAGGTTCGGCCTCTCTTTTTGAAAAAAAAACCAAAATTAAATAAAATGATAAATTATTTAGAAAATACGCATTACGAGAACATTGTTACAGTCACTTTATTCAAATATACATAAGATTTGAATATTATTAATTTATATTATTATTTATATTATTAATGTAACAAGGCTTAATGATGCCTTCATATATATTTTCATTATATTTTTCAATAGTTTCTTAGTCAGCATATTTATTACATGTGGGTCATTTCTTTGGCAATTTCTCTGGTCAGAGAAAATTAGACTGTCTTGCAAGCTCTTTTACAGGAACACATGGTGTAGTATATCACATCTGAAGCCAAATCAAGTGAATAAAAACGTGCTTGTACTGTCTCCACCAATTTAATACGACAACTGAGATATAGTGACTGAACTGATTGTCAGTAATCAAATATAGACTATCTATATTCAAGATGTATGGTCAAATATCGTTGAATACTGGCAATAAATAGTCCCGAGATCGCGCTTTGAGGACCTCAAATTTATCCACATGTTTATTAGGAGTTAGTTACAAACTGATTTATTTTATACAAATATAAATTAAAGAATAAAGTTAGAGTTTTCGACAAAATAGTTCATAGATAATAACTCATACGTACTACAGATCATTTTTTTTATGTTTGTGCATGTTTTAAAGTTAAGATGGTTAGTATAGAAAACTCGTTATCATTATTTTTATTAATGATACAGTTAGTTATTTTTCAATATTACGTATTATTTTAATGACAATTTAAAGGTTATTTGTTTACTTTTCATTCATTAAAGTAATATAAGACATCATAATATGGCATATAAAGTCAATGTTTAAGAAAAATTATATGTGATCAATAATATATTTTGTCCTATTATTACCTACACGGTGCTGCTCAAAGGTTACCATCGATGTAGACAATACTATAGAAGTTTGGGGTGTAAAATTTGGGTAGAAGGTAAGGTTCAGATGTTGTGTAGGGAAGATAACTGAGTATCAGGCTTATAAAATATCTGGAAATGAGACCAACAGTAGTGGTTCAGATTCCACGTAAATCTATTGGTCCTTAAGTTTCTTTGGCTATTTATGAATATCTATTTATAAGTAACAATCTTACCTAGTAACAATGACTATACTCGTTTATCTACACGCACCACACTCATTCAGTCCTAATATTCACCTATACCTCGACGATCGGTGTCTAACTTATGAATAATGAATGAGATATAAAGTTAATAGCACTATATTTATTTACTTTAAACAAATGAATAATGCATCAACATTTATGTTTTGTTTATTGATTATCATATACATAATTTATTTATGAACATTGTTCAAATGTATGAAATGTATTTTACAGATATCAGCTACCAAAACTTGTAATATTTTTAATAATATATACATAATTTTTTATTTATGTAGTACTCTAATTTTTAAAGAATATTATTACGTTGAACCTAACACCACCATCAGTTACAAAACAAATGTTCAATTTCCTTGTTTTTCTCTCTAAAAATGTGATCGTGTACAGCAAATCCCTAGCTCACTCAATCACAATGCTTTAAAGAACGCCAATGGCTCTGACAGTTCAATTACAAGCACAGAGCTGATGGAAAACTCAAGCTATCACCAGGTTCTATCCTATATCAGGTTAGACATCGACAGGGAAAATTAATTGGCTCTAAACTTTGTTAACCTTAATATAGTAAATTGTATAACAAAGACAAACTATCCCATAAAAACAAATATAGCTCAATGAAAGCGAACATTTTATAAAACATAATATTTTAGGTACTGTATACTAAATATCCTTTTTATGACAAACAAACATTAAATGGTTTAAGATCGTAAAATTGGCACAACTATAAATATAAGCCATAAATGTGTGCATTTGTGTAACTTAGTCAATACAGGAGGAAACATTTGAGCTAACAATAATTTTTATGGGTATAAAGTATGAGTATTATTTCAACACCTGAGAACCATCATGTTTATTATAATAATGAAACTTGAGGGAGTAAAACTGAACATGAGCAAAAAATCCTAGCGTACACAAAATTAACCGACTTATGATCATATTACAGCAGATATATTTGGTGAATAAAGTGAAAAATATCATTACTTGTGTACGTATTTGTTAGGGTAAATTGTTAAAGTTGATTTATATGATTATTCGTAAATATTACCAGACAAAGGAAATATTGAAAGTTGGAAATCGTGTTTAGTTACTGAAACAGAGTGAGGCGGTACGTTTTGTAGAATTGTCTGTAAAGACATTTGTTACTTCAATAATTCCAGGCAAACATCTCTTTTCTTTCATTTGCAGCATAAATTGTTTCTCCGGATTGTTTGAATTTGTAAGTTAAGTAGGTTAAATTATAATAAGTTAGTTTTGGTTGGGTTAGGTTTTCAGGGGTTGAACTGGTTTTATATATAAGATTTTACTAACAACAAACTTACCTAACATAACCTAAACAAACCTAACAACATAAATAAGCTTAACAAAACCATACTAAATCTAGTCCGATCCTATAAAAACATAGCCTTAATGAAAGAGAAACATTTAAAGCGCTATGAAGCTTGATAAGAAGTACAACAATTATAATAAGACCCCTTATTAATTTAAGCCGAATGTAAAACCAGGACTGATATAGTACATCATATTGATGGAAAACTTAGAGAGCCAATGTTTACGTTCTGCCTACAACTGCGTTGTACATGGTTTATTCAGCTCATGAATAAGGTGCTCCCGTATTGCTAAAAGTTGTGTATACAAAAAAGTTTGACGGCCAATTTAATAAGGTCATGAGAGCTATAACTGACACTCTCAAGGCAACTTCACTTCCTTGGCTACTTGTGCTGTGCAATATAGCTCCTCTATAAATAAGACATCTGGAGCACAACATAAAGAATTCAGTAAGCATCTTGAATACTCTACGCCTCCCCGTTGCACAAGATTTCTCTCGTCAGAACGGTCGCTTCAAATCTCGAAACCCACCTCTACGTACTGCTTTCCTGTTGAGCAGACTCAATTTCTCGCCCAAAACTAGCTTGACCTTGGCGTGTAATATGTTTTATGGCCGAAATAAGTTCCTTATTAACGATCCGTCAATACCTGTAGGTGGAATGAACCTCCCTCGTAGTGAGTGAATCGGTTCCGAACTGGCGTTAGCAGATGCAATCACTGGAAGTATAAATGGGGATTGACACCAGATCAGTCATGTGATTTGGGGGGGGGGTATATCTAAACAATTGATCACATAGTTACAGAATGCCCCTGCACTATTTTACAGAGGAATTAGCCAGGATAAACAGAATAAGTGAAGCAAGTCTTATATGGACTTAGCTTTGTGACAGGAGATCACTTTATATTTTTATTCAATGCCAATAACTGAAAATAAACACAAACCAGAATCAGTTGTTGGCTTGTTGGCACACCCCTTTGTCTCATAATTTGCCGGTAAAGATACGAAATCTTTAAGGTTATGTGAACAATAGTACGTAATGAATCAATACAGAATATTCCCAATACAAAAGTATTTACAGAAGGTGAGTATACTGAAGTACAATAGGTCAATTCACTTATGATTTTGCTAAGAAATGAAGCTAAATTTGTTCTAACGTGACACATTTTTCTTATCATTTTATAACATTCAGATTAGAAGTGTTTACATTTAAACAAGCTACGTGATTGAACATGGACTAATGAATACTCAGTCAAGTTTTGGGGATTTTAGAAGGATTTGTTTATTATCAGCAATAATTTTAAAAACAGGGTGCCAATAACTAGTGTATGCCAATAACACCTGCAGTTTTTGGAAATTAATAAATGGTACCTGACAACAAACATATGATATATACATTAATATGTTCATGGTTCATACGTTTATAGTGATTTTATGTGATTTTAGTGATGTATTTTGCCCGTGGAATGTTATCCCCAACATAGTTACAATTTAATTTTTATATAAATTATCAAAAGTGAAAATTATCATTACGTGTATTGATTAGTGGAAATTGTTGAGCTATTATTCGTAAATATTACCAGATAAAGAAAATAATGAAAGTTTGAGATCGTGTTGAGTTACATAGACAGAGTGATTCGGTACGTTTTGTAGAAGGGTCTGTAAAGACATTTGTTACTTAAATAATTCCAGGCAAACATCACTTTCCTTTCATTCACAGCATACATTTTTGTTTGAATTTGTTCTTATCCTACATAACATGCTTATATAAGTGTACTATAACAATATTTATCTTTTTCATACAGATTTTGTATCATTTATATTTCATATATACAGGGTATGTCACAACTAAATACCTTACCCTCACTAGCTGATTTCACTGACAAAAAGGGAACAAACAACTTCATATTAAGTCATATTTATAGTCCGATGCTCGATTTTTTGTATGTAATTAGGTTTTTTTTTGTTTACACGACTTTTAACTGTTACTTTGATGGTAAAACCAAACCAATTTTATTTAAGACATGGAAAGTAATACTATTCGTAGGAGCATTAAATTCCCTATAAATTAAACAAAGTACTCAAATAACAACCCTTTATACAACGTTTTATAACTGTAAAATTTAACATTTTTGTTGCAGACTTTCTCCTTTAAAATTCAAGGCTGAATAAAAACAGTTTAATTATATGTATTTGTATTTTAAATTAATGAAAAACTCCCTCATTGTTTAATCTTTTAAACTAAGCATGGATATTAAGGGGTCATACTTGAAAAAAGTTTTGAAATTTTACTAAAATAATGATAAGTTAAGTATTAAGGTTCATCGTATTGTTTATTAACACAAAACTAATTACTGTAAATATGTAATTTATGTACCAGCTGAATCTGTTAAACAAAATCAGCAGATTGTCAATGAAAATAGTTATAATTAGCTAATTGTCGGCACTGGTGGCGTAGTGCTGTAACCCAGCTACTTGGGGACAAATTGTTTGGGAGATTGTAGGTGATAGGCTGGATGCTCGGTCCTCTTAATACCGGCATGGAGTCCGCTTAATGGTTGCTATCGGCGTGGACACTACTAGAGAAGTCTGGGGTATCCATGTTGGGTGGTAATCATTGTGCGGATGTTGTGTGGGGGAGATAACTGAGTATCAGGCTTGTCAATTAGCTGAAAATCAGACCAGCACTACGTGGTTCGGATTCCACGTAAAGCTGTATTTTCCTTAGTTGCCCTGGCTGTTGGGCTATTAATAAATTGCCCTTTCTGAGGAACAGTTGAACTCAGTTAGTAACCAGACTACACTCATCCACACTCATCCTACACTCATATAACCATTCATATTTGCCGTAAAATACCAACAACGTTGTGTCGGCGTCTCATGTGTAAGAATTTAAGAATTGTTGAAAGGAAAAAATAAAATGTTTTTCAAGATTTTTTAAAGTACATATTTTATTGTATCTTTAGGTACATTTTACAAAAAAAATTATATTTATCACGGCTCCCAAGAATTTTTATCATTTGCAAAGATTATCAAAATATCCTCCGTTTACCCTCTTACACATGTGAAGTCCTTTTCTAACATTATCCTTTTACAGTCACCCTTAAATTCAGTTTATCCCGTAGGAATTGGGAAGCTGTCAAATTAATATTCCTTGACTCGTTTATATTTTGAACTGGTGTGCGATAAACTTGTTGCTAGATGTGTCCCTAAACATAGTAGTCAATGGGTATCACTTCTGGTAATCTTAGGGCCAAGTTATTTTAACATATGGATACACATTTTAAAAGTATCAATGATGTGAGGACGGTCTCAAAGTCGAATTATGGGAGTGCTCCATCCTGCTTGGAAGACAATGCTCTGACGCAAATCAAACGGCAAGTCTTGAAGGAGCAATGGTAAGTTTTGAGTTAGGAAGTCCAAATATTGAATGCCATTTAAGGCTGTTAGTAGTTCGAGTTATGGTTCTATGAGTCGGCTTTGAATGAATCCAATCCACAAGTTTAATTTGAATCTTACTTGATTAGGAGACTCAGATTCGTGTACCAGGTGAGGATTTTCTGCAGCATAGTAATGATAGTTGTAAACTTGAGAACACCCTCACGAGTAAATGTTGATTCTCCTGTCAAAAAAATGGGTCTTGAGGAAATCACGACAGTCAAACTGATGAATCAAGCGACATAACTGAACTCTTAGGGGAGGACCTTTTGGTTCAAGGGACATACAATTCTACTTAAGCATGTTTGGAAAACCCCGAACTCACGAGAAACTGATATTACAATTGTTCAAAAGTCTCTTGCAAAGCAAATCAGAACAGGTTCTTTAACTCCTACATCTTGAATAACATTTTCAACTGAACGATTATTGGTAGGAAACAACACTTTTACGCAAACAGCGATGAACATTGATAAAGGTCTATGCATTTGCAGGCCTTAAATTCGGATACCAGTGACTTTCCGATTCGTGGTGGCTTTCCGATTAATTATAGATACAGAACCGGCATACCACGATAATTTCAACATATTAATCATTGGTAAACACCGTGATCATTAAAAAAAGAAATTATCTAGCATTAGTTATGTGTTACTTGTAGTGCGCAATTGAAAAAGATATAAGAGCAGTTTTACAGTACAACAATAAAACAATCAGGTAATTGTAACTATTCAATCCTTAATCAGCTGATTTAGTCAAAAGATTCAGCTGGTCCAGAAATAACAGTTACACAGTCATTAGTTTGGTGTTTATAACCAATATAATGAACCCTAATGCTGTATACTTATAAACATTTGTATGAAATTTCAACTGATTTTCATATGACCCCTTAATATTTATGTATAATTTTAAAGGAAATCTAATTGCAGAGGGTTTTTCGGTAATTTACCATAAGAATACAAACAATTTATTTCCTTTAACTGAGCCTTAAGGTTTAAAAGAGAAAGTGTGCAACAACAATTTTCAACTTTATAGTTATTAAAACGTTGTATAAGGGGTTGTTATTTGAGTGCTAGGTTTAATTTATAGGGAATTTAATTTTCTTTCAAGTGATATTACTTTCATGGTTGTTAAATTACTTTCTACGTCATAAACGAAATTGGTTTGATTTTACCGTCAAACTAACATTAACAAGTCGTGTAATTTAAAAAAAAAATACAAAAAAGACCATTAAAGCCAAACGGTTGAGAATCAAACTATAGTTTATATACAGTTTTTTGTTCTTTTTTGTTAGTAACAGCTGCTGGCCAAGTTACCGTGCTTAGTAATGACTCACCCGATATACCACTCGTATTATACGTGCTTCTGTAAAGACACAAAAAACGTCTCTGGTAGGGCTGGTTAGTCAACTCCATTCAAAGTAAAGTTTAAGATTTGTATAGTTAAGAAGGCTACATATTTGTTTTCAAAATCCATAAATGTAATAAATATTATATATTTTTTTAATTATAAACTGATGATATATTGAAAGAATTAGCGTACAAATTTTTAGCTAACCTATAATTGTATTGTTACCAAGTGAATGACTACACTCTTTTTTATATTATATTTTGTTATTTTTTTAAACTAATGTAATAGTACTTTTAACAAAACATCAATACATATTTTAATTTCTATCCACTAATAATTTTAAATGTAATTATCTTAGTTAATGTGCTATTACATATTTCCAATATTAACGTACAGTTTATATTAAAACTTTTTTTAAATATGCAGAAAAATTTAATTATCGTTATAAATGAAAATGCATTACTTTTATTTTGTGTAGAGTTTAGTTTACTACAAAGAACATCTAACAGATCAAAGTTGTTTTGAACGTTAGATCAAAGTTTCCCATCCTGAACTTACAACACAAGTATTGGCTAAACTTTGTAACCGAGCGTCAAACATTTGTGTGTATTCAAGATATGTTTACTCGATTCGGGGATAGTTGTTGGATAAATTAGATTTTCATTATTTAAAATGTTGGATAAATTAAATTACAGTTAAATAAAATTGTAATTTATATTTTCATTTTACATAAATATATCTTACCGTAAATTGTAATTTACAAGAAATATATTAATTATATTAATTTTTGAAATTAGTTTTTAAAGGTATTTATGAAGGAATATTAGAAAAACAACTGACGAGACGTCCACCCAATGATTACCATCAATGTATATATTAGTAGAGACATCTGGAATGTCCATGTTTTGTGGTACTTGCTTTTTCTATAAGAACCTGAATTCAGTAATAGTCTTGTCAGTTATTTGAAAATTAAACCAATACTACGTGGTTCGGATTCCACATAAAGCTGCTAGCCCCTGGCTATTAGGCTATTAAATATCTAGGGAACATATTATATATGTAATAATGACTAAACTCGTTTATATACACCTATCTTAAAAACATTTTAAAGGTCAGCGTCTTAATTATCAATAATCAAAGGTATTACTCTTCTATGCTGATGAACTAACATCAGCGCTTTATTTGCAGAGTTGTCGCATGACGCTGATATTGCAGATTAAAAGGTTTACAGTATTTAAATCTTACCTACGACAAATCTTTGTGCAATATATATTGAACAATTTATACATATATTGCTTTATTATAAGTTATCTACATAATATTACTAAATATCTTTCTCGAATTATTTTGTAAGATCTGATAAAACCTGCTGGAATTTAGTTCGATCTGGTTAGACAGAGACTAAACTCATCATGTCTATTTATATTTTTTAATAACTAATCTTGAGATTTTGATTGAGTCCACCAATATTGGCTGTGACAGCTCAATTAATTGAACTTAGTTCATAGAAAACTTTTTATTCAGCATAAGTCAAGTTTTATAAGAGGCAAACCAACATTCTAAGTCCAAATTATTATTGAATTACATTATGACTGCCCCCCACCCCACCCCCACTGGCCGGATGAAATTTATTAGTTTTTGAATAAAATTATGTTTTAAAAGATGAAATAAAAATGTGTACAGTGAGGCGTTTTGTATATTTGTAAATATATAGTAACTTTTATTGTTACTGATTTTTGGAACATTCAGATTTTAATATTTATAAAAGGAGAAATTTGTATTTGTGCATTTTGTTTATTATCCTCCTCAGCTAATTTTTAACAATGTAAATGACTTTAGTTTTTTTCATTAACCAAAGACAAATGGCATGAAGAATGTGCCATTCAATAGTGCGTCCGAAGTGACTAAGCAATCAATACCTTAGCTACGAATGTTTTCATGGTTTTTGGATTACTGACCACTATGATACTCATTTTATCCAGAACACCACACGGAATAACATATCATCTCTTCTGGCCTCCAACCACACACAGACAACTCAGTAGCTATGCCACTAAGCAGACCCCGTTCGTAAGAAAACGACTGAAAAAATAGTTTGTCAGATACAGTCTCTTCTCAAAAAAGGCTAAGATTACAGAAACAGTTTATCGGTGTCAAACAGCTGCCTGTATTACTAATAAGGATTCTTTAATATTTATATTTTTACTTTCTTGGCCATTCTAAAAATAGGTAGTCTACCCATTTACTCGGTGAGTAGTTAAAAAGTATAAGGGCAGAATTTAACTCTACTTAGATTGACTGGTTCAATGAATTATAACTACTATTTCAATACACGATTATATGGGTTTAAAACCAATACTAATTAATATCTGTAAATGTATTAATTGTTGATGAAATAATAAGAATATGTTACTTTGCATAACAATAATAACACGTGTCTAATAATTTTGTAACATCAATTTATTAAATATGATGTTTAATTATTTTCAATAATGTTTATTGTTACAAAGTTGTATTATTATATTTTTGGGTTTGGAGAAAGAATTTAACCTCAGTCGTTCCCTCACAATATGAATCAAGTTAAAATTTATTTTGAATACTAAATTGTTTGAAGAACTAAAATTAATGCTTAATTGTACAATCTACTTCATGATTATAGGTGATATTGGTTTTTAAATATTTAATATAAAAAATAAAATTTAAACATACTGCTAAATCGAAATTAATAAAACTAAATAGAAAATGGAGGATGATCATTGGAAACCAATAGAAATATGGTGAATCAGATATGGTGGACCTGTGGCCTGGTGAACCACCACCTTAGCCCCTTAGTTACCCCATAGTTTCCAAGGTTTTATAGTTACTGGAGTTATATTTAGAAAAAATTAAGTTTATTAAGCATAAACGACCCCAAATTAACAGGATTGAACTATTTAAATTTTACATTTAACTTAGATCCCCAATTTATTTTGTATAAACTTTAATTGTCCAGCTACGATTTAAATGTAATATAATAATTTATTACTTTTATTATTAATTTAATTAGATTTTTTACTAACAATTAACTACACATTAAAAATTAATGATAATAATTCATAACTAGGGTATCATAATATAACTGAATAATGTAAAATAATCTAAATTATAAATATATTTAAGATTATATTTATATCTATAAACTAAAAAGTGCTCCTCTCTCTATAAAATCTTGACTTTTTCTATCACTACCAGTCACCTGAGAAAACTGTTCAACACTTGTCGACTCTGGAGAGTGTTTGGTTATTTGCTGACACCCTTGATGTGAGGAAGCCCTGAATAATTCCCTAGGGTTGGAAATGTGTTTGTACTGACACATTCACCAACGGTCTTATAAAATATGTTCATGTACAAACTGTACACAAACACACTGGTGCTCTTTGACCCAAAAAACATGTATATCCTTTTTATAATATAATTTGTTATACTAAACATTTATTCAATTTCAATATATTAAAAAAAGAATAGTATGTTAATTGTTTCTGGACAGTTTTTTTTCTACTGCATACGATTACATATTTATGGTAAAAGCATATTTTACAATCCCTATTTCTCAAACCACAAATAAATAAAAATACACATTTATATGTATTCCACTTGAAATATATGATTAGCCAAACAAATTAATTTGTCCCTTAAATAACCTTGCTTATAACCTTTTAAGCAAAAACTTGAACAATAACCCAATTACAATGAACGATGGTATTTAGTTTTTAGTTCATGACTGAGCTACTGCCATAGGAGTAAGCCAAATCCTATAAGTATAAAAGCAATAAAAATTACGTTAACTGTATATAAAATTGATTCTGATTAAAAAGCCACGTCTTCATAAAAACTACTAATACTACAACTAACCAAAACACCAAAACTTGAAATAAATAATACAATACACATGAAACTTTGAAATTTAAATATTTTCCTTACTTAAAAGAACAATTAATTAAATGCCAGCTTATAAGAGGATATTTACTATCATTAAGAAAGTTTTACCTAAACAACACGTTAAAGATTACAAAGTACAATGCTGCATAAGTATTATATTGTTTTACATAGGATTCAATGCAAATGTCTTACCATTAAATGAAAATATATCAATAAATAATATTCAAATATGTCAAATAACGAACATCAATGTCTTGTATTGATTAAGATATAATTGAATAATACATTGTTTGTATGCATTTGAAATATATATTACAATATAGCTGTAATTTTCACTGCCAAATTACTATTGTTTTGTTTTATTTTTATTTTACAAAAAATAATGACAAATGACTGCTTCCATATGTACAGTTTTATATGTAAATATGTTTAATTGTAAAATGTTTCGTATGTTCGTAGTATAAATATTGTTGTTTGAGTTCAAAATACTCTTTATATCAAACCTAAGACAATTTGGATATAGCACGATAAGTTTTAAGTCTTCCAAATAACAGATAAACTTAGAAAAAAACATATATATACGAAATTGATTTTTGGACGTTTGTAAACGTAATAAATGTACACATCTTATTTTTAAACAACTATAAATAAATATATTTTACAGTTTAAAGATAAATAATAACCTGTTATAAATCTAAGATCCGTCATATTAAGCTTGTGTACATTTTTATATTATAAATTAACTTTTAACCAATTAAGAATAAATTTCAATGATACATTACATACACATTTGTTCTATTACTTATTTAGTAACCAATAATATTCTTCCTGACTACAAATACGTGTGTAATATTAAATGTAAATCCTCTGTGCAATATAAATAATAAATAATAAAATACAAGCTACATTAGTTTGATCAATACAATTACCTCATCATGTCTGATTTCTACTTGTGTAGAAATATATTCAAACTAGACAACAGGCGTTTTCAAGAAAACACCTTTGGCACTGACAGTTCAATTAGTGGCATAGAAAAGTTTTAATTAAGCTTAAGTTAAGTTTTGTAAGAGGTATTAAACCAAAACACTTAATTATGTCAACTACTATAGAGTTTTAAAAAACTAAATGTACTTTTATGGCAATAGAACATTCTTCATGGTAGCTTAATTAAATTTTTACAGACCAGTAAAAATAATTCTGAATTTTGTACCTTAGGATTCTAGTATATACGTACTAATTGAATAAATTAGATTTACATATGTATTTTTGAACTAATGTTTCTTTTTCAAACATATAAAACTTCTTTCGTGTTATTCCTAGGAATGAATGTTGTATAAGTTTTATTAAGTAAATAAATATAATGTAATTTGCAGGCGTGGTGACTCATGGCTTAGGCTTCGGACACCTTGGGTTAAAATTTGGTATTTTAGTCGTTGGAAAATATTCAAGCACATGCCTGTACAGTAGGTAAATACTTTTCAAAAATAAAAAAAAATAGTTTTCGTAATATATGTTATATAATACACTTTAAATCCAGTTTAACTTATAGCACATATCATTAGGGTGTATTTTGTTTTAAAATATGTAATTTTTAACCGTATCACCAATAGGACTCGGTAAAAAGTCTTGAATTTAAATTCATTATTAAAATCGTATTAAATAGGCTAATCATTACTTACTTAATTTCAATTCAAGTTCTGTAATTATAATGTATAAAGTAGAAAAAAGTAAATTTAATCAGGTTATGATTATTATTTTACCAAGAAAATAATTGCTTTCATATTTTTGCAATTATGTAAAGAATCGTATTTTAAATACGGACAATTTATTAGGCGTTTTTCGATTATTAAAATAAGATGAGGTATATTAAAGTTATTTTCCCCCTTAAATGATACAATAAAATTAAATTACGGAAATATAACTGGGATATATGCTAGAGTGCAGTTTTAGTCATTCTCCAATGTCAAAGGTACTAGTGAAGTACCTAGTCATGTACTCCCCATGCAATACATAAGCACCACGTAATGTTTTATCTGATTTTGACCAACCCACTTAATTGATACACAGTTATCATCATAAGGACAAATAAACCATGGTCATAACCCAACATGGACCCCTAAGCTATAGTTACATGCGCCACTCTGAAGTCAGTCATTGAGTGGGGGGTTGCCTTGGTATGAAAGGTTTTAAGGATGTAACATTAATGTTTTACTACCCTTAGCACCCAATTGGATGGGACATTTCTGCCTTCGATTTTAATTCCGTGATTTAGTACTAGCAAACACATATACCAAAAATATTTTTAAAATTTTTATAGTAAAAATATGTTAAACAGAAAATTATTCATATTCTACTCAAATATATGTAAATTAAAACTGTTATTATTTGCATTTATAATATCGCTTGGTTATACTCGGTTTAGTATGAATCATATTTTAATAGTTCTTAAATAATAGTTATGTTAATGTAAACAATTGCATATTATTATAAGTTTTGTGTTTTTATATTTTCATTATTATAATTTGACTGTTATTTAGATGTATTCCGTTTACAAGCAAGAATGTGTTACCAACAAAAAATTGTTTATTTTATTTTAAAGTTAATCATGCCCTGCAAATATTTACAGAGGACAACTTTCATAAATAAATTTGGAGGAAGTTAATATTTGCCAAATGAATAGCTGTTAAAGGAACACACCTTTTTATAAGTACACTAAACCTAACAATGTACGTATAATTAATTAATTACGAACCCAAAGCTTATACCCTTGCCACCCCCTCCACTAACAACAGTGCATCATTAACGTATTGTTAAGCAGGCCCTGATCAGTCTACTTGTGCACGTTCCGGTATGTAACAGACAATGAATATATGCTCCAATTAGTGGATACATAGATGTGAGGGAGTAATTTTGATTATATTGCCGAGAGGAAATAATGGTTACCTAGCACACATAAATATGACATAAGGGGATAATTCAATAATTAAAGTGAGAAACTGGACTGGAAAAAATTTATTTAACATTATAGGTTTAGTAGATTTATGATTGAATTTTGACATCAATGTGATGACTTCTAATAAGTGGATGGATAAATATTGTTCTGTTTATAACCTCAAAATGAAAGTTAACGATGACAGGCATTTTTTTAAATTCCACATAGGTTGAGCAACGTTATGTGTTTTGTTTTCTGATTGCTAAAGGTGAAAACACAGATGAAATAGACTATAGAATGACTCAATGAATGCTAAAAGTTGGATTTGAAACTATGGCCTGGTGCCCACTACAAGAGAGCCATTTTCAGGGATCCATCCCAGATTCGCCAGGATAAGTGAATAACAGGGACGCCATATGAAGGATGCAGGAGGGCGACCGGGTGTAAGTCTACACACCCCTGGAACGTTCCCTCAGGCATTCCTGGAAGAAAGCTCTAGGACCCCCTGTCCCAGAAGTAACTACATCCCCTTGACCACTAGTTATTTACAGGAAGGAATCTTGAACTTGGAGATTAAGTATTACTGTAATAAAATAGACAAAATTGTCTATGTTTATGATAATGGGCATAATTTTTAATGAAAATGTATACAGTAGACTTTGGACTATTTTTCTATTGCCAAAACTTTATCCAGTACTAACATTTACCTTAAAAGAATGATAAAACAATGTTTAACACTACTAGTAGAATTATTTAAACTTGACTTGGAGGTTTGTATCAGATTAAAATCTAAGACAAATAATGAATCAAATTCTACCAATAGAAACATGTTTAAATTAGTTTAAAATCAAACTAATATCTGCAAATTTAGTTGTTTAATTTTTCCAATCAGTATACTAAAAATACTATATAGCCAGTTTCTAAATATATATTACTTAAGTAATTTATTATTAATTCCTTAGTACGTAAATTACGATGTACGATAAATAAATAACAAACTTTTAAGAATAATTTTCTTTTTATATAAAACTGTTGTTTCCGTCATCAAAACGTTTGAAGGAAGAGTAATAAGGTTTTAAATTAATACTTCAAACTTATCTAACATATCTGCTTAAAACTATACTGACATATTCCATTTACGGTTAATGTTTTTATTTGTGTACTATTTATTAATTTTATACTGTATTCAGTTAGAAAAAATGTTATAATATGAATGGTTAAAACAATATATCTCGTTGTTATTATGAAAATGCCAGATAAAATTGTATAGTTTTAACTATGTGAAATATGTACTTTAATTGAAAATGAAATTAATATAATAACATCATTGTCTAACCAATACCATTAATACTTTATGGTATGGTCTACAAATAAAATAAAATATTTTATAGATTATAATAATATTTGAATGACAATATACAGGGTGAAAAACGTGGAAACACTTTCACAATTTTTGTATGACTTCACTTGTAAATTTAAAGTATTGTCCATTATCATGGTTACAAAAAACATACTTGTTGACGCCATTACTGGCGTTTAATCTTTTCAGGGAGACGGCTGATATGAGAATATGAACGAAAATCTTCAAACTAAGCCTAGGTCGAATTTGGTATCAAATAAAAGTTCTATTCAAGAGAAATTAATTGCCACAAACCGAACTTCGGAAGGTTTATCCTTTCCACAGTAGCGGCCATTCGAATTTCAAAGTAACTAGTTTTTTCAATACTTTTAAAATAATTCCGCTATTCAACTATTTTAAGTACATTATTCTGAATAAACATTGTACTTTATGGAATATAATTATTAAGAAAAATAAATCATCAAATTTTCTTTAAAAAAAATAATGTGGCATATATAAATATTTAAAAATAATTGTTTACTAAGTATCTTCATATAAATTAATCTAGTTTACTTTAAAATAAATTCATAAATATTTTCTGAAATAATCACATTACTTTTGAATAGTAATATTTTCATTAGTCTTACCATAACCTTCTAGCTAATTGTAGGATATCATTTAGTAGATGCATTAAATTAAAATAAAATAGTTTTTTACAAAATACTATGTTTAAATATAATGCAATATTTCGTACAAAATACAGCTAAATATAACTAAACTAACTTATTTCATTTATTATATTAACTTAACTAAATAATATTATATTTTAACTATCAGTAAACAAAAGTGTCACAACTATCATTAATAATTATCCTAAATACATTTATGTAATACTGACAGTGTTGATAAATAACACAAAATAATTCTCCTTAAGTGAAATTTAGTGCTAAAATGGCCGCCTACTTATAAGACCTATTAGATTATGTAATGCCTGGAATGTACCTTGTAGATTAGTGGGTCCAATAGTTCTATATTATTTGTGCTAAATCCTTTATTGTAATAAAAAGGAATATGCTTTTATTCAGCATCTTAATTAAGTCATAAACATTTTGTTTTATTGTTTTTTATTTATTTTAAATAGTATTACTTTATTAATAGTTAATTAAATCAATGTTTAATACAATTCAATTAGTACAATAAAACAGCTGCATTTTGAAAGTCAGATGATTCACCGAAGTCTAAATTCTTGGTCATTTATTTCATTCCAACATTACAAATAATTAATTTTCAGTTCAGTTCATATTTTGTATTCATCAAGGTTTTAGTTTGTAAAACAGTGTTTAGATTATTTAAAAATATAATTGTTATAAATAAAGCCAATGCAATAAATTAAATCAAGTAAAATCAATCAGAAGTATGAAGGGATTGTTACAGCAGTATGTGCTATAGGTTAATTAAACTGGACAGGCTGCAAAGTCCATTGATAATTTCAATCATATTGTCCAAGATGTTCGAATCACGCATTATTTACCTTTTTAAATTAATACTGTTAGCCAATATCCAAATTTTTCTCTCGTAATTTTATTTACCATATATGCTTTCTTCCACTGTTAGAGTTTTAGTAAAATATTTTAAATATTCAATAGTTTACTAACAACACAAATCAGATCACAAACTTATTTTAAATATTCATTAGTTTACTAACACCATAAATCAGATCCCAAATTTGTTTTAAATATTCAATAGTTTACTAACAACACAAATCAGATCCCAGACTTATTTTAAATATTTAATAGTTTACTAACAACACAAATCAGATCACAAACTTATTTTAAATATTAAATGGTTTACTAACAACACAAATCAGATCACAAACTTATTTTAAATATTCAATAGTTTACTAACAACACAAATCAGATCACAAACTTATTTTAAATATTCATTAGTTTACTAACAACACAAATCAGATCACAAGCTTATTTTAAATATTCATTAGTTTACTAACAACACAAATCAGATCCCAGACTTATTTTAAATATTGAATAGTTTACTAACAACACAAATCAGATCACAAACTTATTTTAAATATTCATTAGTTTACTAACAACACAAATCAGATCACAAGCTTATTTTAAATATTCATTAGTTTACTAACAACACAAATCAGATCACAAGCTTATTTTAAATATTCATTAGTTTACTAACAACACAAATCAGATCCCAGACTTATTTTAAATATTGAATAGTTTACTAACAACACAAATCAGATCACAAACTTATTTTAAATATTCATTATTTTACTAACAACACAAATCAGATCACAAGCTTATTTTAAATATTCATTAGTTTACTAACAACACAAATCAGATCACAAGCTTATTTTAAATATTGAATAGTTTACTAACAACACAAATCAGATCACAAACTTATTTTAAATATTCATTATTTTACTAACAACACAAATCAGATCACAAGCTTATTTTAAATATTCATTAGTTTACTAACAACACAAATCAGATCACAAGCTTATTTTAAATATTCATTAGTTTACTAACAACACAAATCAGATCCCAGACTTATTTTAAATATTGAATAGTTTACTAACAACACAAATCAGATCACAAACTTATTTTAAATATTCATTAGTTTACTAACACCATAAATCAGATCACAAGCTTATTTTAAATATTCATTAGTTTACTAACAACACAAATCAGATCCCAGACTTATTTTAAATATTCATTAGTTTACTAACAACACAAATCAGATCACAAACTTATTTTAAATATTCATTAGTTTACTAACAACACAAATCAGATCACAAGCTTATTTTAAATATTCATTAGATTACTAACAACACAAATCAGATCCCAGACTTATTTTAAATATTCATTAGTTTACTAACAACACAAATCAGATCACAAGCTTATTTTAAATATTCATTAGTTTACTAACAACACAAATCAGATCCCAGACTTATTTTAAATATTGAATAGTTTACTAACAACACAAATCAGATCACAAACTTATTTTAAATATTCATTATTTTACTAACAACACAAATCAGATCACAAGCTTATTTTAAATATTCATTAGTTTACTAACAACACAAATCAGATCACAAGCTTATTTTAAATATTGAATAGTTTACTAACAACACAAATCAGATCACAAACTTATTTTAAATATTCATTATTTTACTAACAACACAAATCAGATCACAAGCTTATTTTAAATATTCATTAGTTTACTAACAACACAAATCAGATCCCAGACTTATTTTAAATATTGAATAGTTTACTAACAACACAAATCAGATCACAAACTTATTTTAAATATTCATTATTTTACTAACAACACAAATCAGATCACAAGCTTATTTTAAATATTCATTAGTTTACTAACAACACAAATCAGATCACAAGCTTATTTTAAATATTCATTAGTTTACTAACAACACAAATCAGATGCCAGACTTATTTTAAATATTCATTAGTTTACTAACAACACAAATCAGATCACAAACTTATTTTAAATATTCATTAGTTTACTAACAACACAAATCAGATCACAAGCTTATTTTAAATATTCATTAGATTACTAACAACACAAATCAGATCCCAGACTTATTTTAAATATTCATTAGTTTACTAACAACACAAATCAGATCACAAACTTATTTTAAATATTCATTAGTTTACTAACAACACAAATCAGATCACAAGCTTATTTTAAATATTCATTAGTTTACTAACAACACAAATCAGATCACAAGCTTATTTTAAATATTCATTAGTTTACTAACAACACAAATCAGCTCACAAGCTTATTTTAAATATTCATTAGTTTACTAACAACACAAATCAGATCCCAGACTTATTTTAAATATTGAATAGTTTACTAACAACACAAATCAGATCACAAGCTTATTTTAAATATTCATTAGTTTACTAACAACACAAATCAGATCCCAGACTTATTTTAAATATTGAATAGTTTACTAACAACACAAATCAGATCACAAGCTTATTTTAAATATTCAATAGTTTACTAACAACATAATACAGATCCCAGACTTATTTTAAATATTGAATAGTTTACTAACAACACAAATCAGATCACAAACTTATTTTAAATATTCATTAGTTTACTAACACCATGAATCAGATCACAAGCTTATTTTAAATATTCATTAGTTTACTAACAACACAAATCAGATCACAAGCTTATTTTAAATATTCATTAGTTTACTAACAACACAAATCAGATCACAAACTTATTTTAAATATTCATTAGTTTACTAACAACACAAATCAGATCACAAACTTATTTTAAATATTCATTAGTTTACTAACAACACAAATCAGATCACAAATTTATTTTAAATATTCATTAGTTTACTAACAACACAAATCAGATCACAAACTTATTTTAAATATTCATTAGTTTACTAACAACACAAATCAGATCACAAGCTTATTTTAAATATTCATTAGTTTACTAACAACACAAATCAGATCACAAATTTATTTGAAATATTCATTAGTTTACTAACAACACAAATCAGATCACAAGCTTATTTTAAATATTCATTAGTTTACTAACAACAAAAATCAGATCACAAGCTTATTTTAAATATTCATTAGTTTACTAACAACACAAATCAGATCACAAACTTATTTTAAATATTCATTAGTTTACTAACAACACAAATCAGATCACAAGCTTATTTTAAATATTCATTAGTTTACTAACAACACAAATCAGATCACAAATTTATTTTAAATATTCATTAGTTTACTAACAACACAAATCAGATCACAAGCTTATTTTAAATATTCATTAGTTTACTAACAACACAAATCAGATCACAAATTTATTTGAAATATTCATTAGTTTACTAACAACACAAATCAGATCACAAGCTTATTTTAAATATTCAATAGTTTACTAACAACACAAATCAGATCACAAACTTATTTTAAATATTCATTATTTTACTAACAACACAAATCAGATCACAAGCTTATTTTAAATATTCATTAGTTTACTAACAACACAAATCAGATCACAAATTTATTTGAAATATTCATTAGTTTACTAACAACACAAATCAGATCACAAGCTTATTTTAAATATTCAATAGTTTACTAACAACACAAATCAGATCACAAACTTATTTTAAATATTCATTAGTTTACTAACAACACAAATCAGATCACAAGCTTATTTTAAATATTCATTAGTTTACTAACAACACAAATCAGATCACAAATTTATTTTAAATATTCATTAGTTTACTAACAACACAAATCAGATTACAAGCTTATTTTAAATACTCAATAGTTTACTTACAACACAAATCAGATCACAAACTTATTTTAAATATTCATTAGTTTACTAACAACACAAATCAGATCACAAGCTTATTTTAAATATTCAATAGTTTACTAACAACACAAATCAGATCACAAGCTTATTTTAAATATTCTTTAGTTTACTAACAACACAAATCAGATCCCAGACTTATTTTAAATATTGAATAGTTTACTAACAACACAAATCAGATCACAAGCTTATTTTAAATATTCAATAGTTTACTAACAACACAAATCAGATCACAAGCTTATTTTAAATATTCATTAGTTTACTAACAACACAAATCAGATCACAAGCTTATTTTAAATATTCAATAGTTTACTAACAACACAAATCAGATCACAAATTTATTTTAAATATTCATTAGTTTACTAACAACACAAATCAGATTACAAGCTTATTTTAAATATTCAATAGTTTACTAACAACACAAATCAGATCACAAACTTATTTTAAATATTCATTAGTTTACTAACAACACAAATCAGATCACAAGCTTATTTTAAATATTCAATTGTTTACTATCAACACAAATCAGATCACAAGCTTATTTTACATATTCATTAGTTTACTAACAACACAAATCAAATCCCAGACTTATTTTAAATATTGAATAGTTTAATAACTACACAAATCAGATCACAAGCTTATTTTAAATATTTAATAGTTTACTAACAACATAAATCAGATCCCAGACTTATTTTAAATATTCAATAGTTTACTAACAACACAAATCAGATCACAAACTTATTTTAAATATTCATTAGTTTACTAACAACACAAATCAGATCACAAGCTTATTTTAAATATTCAATAGTTTACTAACAACACAAATCAGATCCCAAATTTATTTTAAATATTAAATGGTTTACTAACAACACAAATCAGATCACAAGCTTATTTTAAATATTCATTAGTTTACTAACAACACAAATCAGATCACAAGCTTATTTTAAATATTCATTAGTTTACTAACAACACAAATCAGATCCCAGACTTATTTTAAATATTGAATAGTTTACTAACAACACAAATCAGATCACAAACTTATTTTAAATATTCATTAGTTTACTAACAACACAAATCAGATCCCAGACTTATTTTAAATATTGAATAGTTTACTAACAACACAAATCAGATCACAAACTTATTTTAAATATTCATTAGTTTACTAACAACACAAATCAGATCCCAGACTTATTTTAAATATTCAATAGTTTACTAACAACACAAATCAGATCCCAAATTTATTTTAAATATTAAATGGTTTACTAACAATACAAATCAGATCACAAGCTTATTTTAAATATTAATTAGTTTACTAACAACACAAATCAGATCACAAGCTTATTTTAAATATTCATTAGTTTACTAACAACACAAATCAGATCCCAGACTTATTTTAAATATTGAATAGTTTACTAACAACACAAATCAGATCACAAACTTATTTTAAATATTCATTAGTTTACTAACAACACAAATCAGATCCCAGACTTATTTTAAATATTCATTAGTTTACTAACAACACAAATCAGATCACAAACTTATTTTAAATATTCATTAGTTTACTAACAACACAAATCAGATCACAAACTTATTTTAAATATTCATTAGTTTACTAACAACACAAATCAGAACCCAGACTTATTTTAAATATTCATTAGTTTACTAACAACACAAATCAGATCACAAACTTATTTTAAATATTCATTATTTTACTAACAACACAAATCAGATCACAAGCTTATTTTAAATATTCATTAGTTTACTAACAACACAAATCAGATCACAAGCTTATTTTAAATATTCATTAGTTTACTAACAATACAAATCAGATCCCAGACTTATTTTAAATATTGAATAGTTTACTAACAACACATATCAGATCACAAACTTATTTTAAATATTCATTAGTTTACTAACAACACAAATCAGATCACAAGCTTATTTTAAATATTCATTAGTTTACTAACAACACAAATCAGATCACAAACTTATTTTAAATATTCAATAGTTTACTAACAACACAAATCAGATCCCAGACTAATTTTAAATATTCAATAGTTTACTTACAACACAAATCAGATCACAAACTTATTTTAAATATTAAATGGTTTACTAACAACACAAATCAGATCACAAGCTTATTTTAAATATTCAATTGTTTACTATCAACACAAATCAGATCACAAACTTATTTTAAATATTAAATGGTTTACTAACAACACAAATCAGATCACAAACTTATTTTAAATATTCAATTGTTTACTATCAACATAATTAGATCACAAACTTATTTTAAATATTCAATTGTTTACTAACAACACAAATCAGATCACAAACTTATTTTAAATATTCAATTGTTTACTATCAACACAAATCAGATCACAAACTTATTTTAAATATTCAATTGTTTACTATCAACACAAATCCGATCACAAACTTATTTTAAGTATTGAATTGTTTACTATCAACACAAATCAGATCACAAACTTATTTTAAATATTCAATTGTTTACTATCAACACAAATCAGATCACAAACTTATTTTAAATATTCAATTGTTTACTATCAACACAATTTAGATCACAAACTTATTTTAAATATTTATTTGTTTACTATCAACACAAATCAGATCACAAACTTATTTTAAATATTCAATTGTTTACTATCAACACAAATCAGATCACAAACTTATTTTAAATATTTATTTGTTTACTATCAACACAAATCAGATCACAAACTTATTTTAAATATTCAATTGTTTACTATCAACACAAATCAGATCACAAACTTATTTTAAATATTCAATTTTTACTATCAACACAAATCAGATCACAAACTTATTTTAAATATTTAATTGTTTACTATCAACACAAATCAGATCACAAACTTATTTTAAATATGCAATTGTTTACTATCAACACAAATCAGATCACAAACTTATTTTAAATATTCAATTGTTTACTATCAACATAATTAGATCACAAACTTATTTTAAATATTCAATTGTTTACTAACAACACAAATCAGATCACAAACTTATTTTAAATATTCAATTGTTTACTATCAACACAAATCAGATCACAAACTTATTTTAAATATTCAATTGTTTACTATCAACACAAATCCGATCACAAACTTATTTTAAATAGTCAATTGTTTACTATCAACACAAATTAGATCACAAACTTATTTTAAATATTCAATTGTTTACTATCAACACAAATCAGATCACAAACTTATTTTAAATATTCAATTGTTTACTATCAACACAAATCAGATCACAAACTTATTTTAAATATTTATTTGTTTACTATCAACACAAATCAGATCACAAACTTATTTTAAATATTCAATTGTTTACTATCAACACAAATCAGATCACAAACTTATTTTAAATATTCAATTGTTTACTATCAACACAAATCAGATCACAAACTTATTTTAAATATTCAATTTTTACTATCAACACAAATCAGATCACAAACTTATTTTAAATATTTAATTGTTTATTATCAACACAAATCAGATCACAAACTTATTTTAAATATGCAATTGTTTACTATCAACACAAATCAGATCACAAACTTATTTTAAATATTCAATAGTTTACTATCAACACAAATCAGATCACAAACTTATTTTAAATATTTAATTGTTTACTATCAACACAAATCAGATCACAAACTTATTTTAAATATTCAATTGTTTACTATCAACACAAATTAGATCACAAACTTATTTTAAATATTCAATTTTTACTATCAACACAAATCAGATCCCAAACTTATTTTAAATATTCAATTGTTTACTATCAACCCAAATCAGTTCACAAACTTATTTTAAATATTCAATTGTTTACTATCAACACAAATCAGATCACAAACCTATTTTAAATATTCAATTGTTTACTATCAACACAAATCAGATCACAAACTTATTTTAAATATTCAATGGTTTACTAACACCATCAATCAGATCCCAAACTTAATTTAAATATTCTATAGTTTACTAACAACACAAATCAGATCACAAACTTATTTTAAATATTCAATGGCTTACTAACAACACAAATCAGATCACAAACTTATTTTAAATATTCAATGGCTTACTAACAACATAAATCAGATCCTTATTATTTTAAATACGTAGTATCGTTATTGTGAATAACACTTTACACTCAATAATTTTATTTAATAACATTTTTAAATTAAACTACTCTTTTAACTCATTAATTTAAATATTAGAAGAGCTTAATATAAAATGAATAAAAATTAAATAAATTGTAAAGGGTATTTAAGTAATATTAAATTGATAATACGCTACTTAAAATTCTTTGGAAAGTTAAATTTCATAAAAATCAAGGTACGTTTTAGCATACCGAAACTTGAGGTAAAAAGCTCTTTTATTCCCACATACATCTTAGATCACTGCATTCTTATCCGACTACTTATATTTTTCACTCACAGTCGAGAAACTAGTATTTTGAAGTAATTTTAATCCATATTAATATAAAAATGTCTGATTTATTCACTACAGAAGGAAGAGTAATAAGGTCTTATATTAATACTTCAAACTTATCTAATCTAAGGTCCTCAGTTATGAAAACCATTTCTGCTTAAAACTTGGCTAAAATTTTCCATTTACAGTTAAAGTTTTTTTATTTGAGCATTATTTGTTGTAGAATATTTGAATTATCTACACAATCACAATAATCAATAATTTATTAAATATTAAATCGATACCACAAACTTGTAGTCTATTCCTATTTCCGTAACACAGCAATACTTTAGCTATAAATACCAGCTGAGAAAACTTTTCACTATTGTCGACTCTGGAGAGTGTTTGGTTATTTGCTGACACCTTTGATGTGAGGAAGCTCTGAATAATTCTCTTAGAAATGTAAATGTATTTGCATTTACGTATTTACCAATACTTTTATATAATATATTTACTTTTTGAGAGTAAAAAAAAAAAAAAAACATTAGTGATTTTCACCAGAGACTATGTTCCTATTTATCCCTATTATTCTAATTTTATTTTATATTTGATATAAAATCTCATTACATACACATTCAGCACAGTCTTTGAGATTTCCATAAAAAATAATACTAATATTTTCATTGGGCATGATATTTGAATTATTTTTAACAAAATAACATGAATTGTCCTAGGTATAATTATCATATCGGCTTTAAGTAATAAATGAAAATTGTAGTTTTTAACCAAATAAACAACTTAAAACCTAAATAAATCAAGATTAGAAATAGTCGAAATTAGTTTTAAGTACCATGCTTGAAATTAGCTAGACATATTTAATATAAAGCTTAATCAAAAGTCGACACTGGTGGTGCAATCATGTAACCCAGCTACTTGGAGACAAATCTTTGAGAAGATTGTAGGCGATAGGTATATGCTCGGTCCTCTTCATACTGACATAGCCCGCTGAATGTTTGCCATCGACTTGGACAATCCTAGATAAGTCTGGTGTGGCCATTGATGGTAGTCAAGGTTAAGTCAAGTGGCATATAAATAACAAAATTTTAGAAAAATAAAAACTAACTAAACTGTCTAATAAAAAAGATTATTGATATAGTTTAGTGTTCTTCTTTATTTATGTCTTTAAGAAGAGGTCAAATAAACAATACTGCAAATATAATTTGAATCAGTCCATTTGTTTATTATATGTTGATATTGTAAAACGTTGTACCTTAATTCTTCCAAAATATATTCGTAATGCAGTAGTTTTTACGTTCGTTTACTTACTGTTAGGTTACTTACAGTTGTCTTTCTTGAACTTCTTTTCACCAAATGACTGTATATTATAACAATCGAAATAAGCAATATCAACAGGGATAACACTTAATAGCAAATTCCTTACTAGGTTTTTAGTACAAATATGTAATCAAGTTTTTGGGGTTAAGTCTTAGAGAGGACTTTACAGTCCGAACTTTTCCCCTTTAATAAATAGATTTTTCATTTCAGTTCAACAAACTTGTCTGCCATTTATTGCGATTGTGATTTACTGTTCATAAAAAATGAACCTTATCGATACACTAATGTTATTGCCTTAGCCTTTACTGCACTTTAAAATGAATGGTGAGGAATATTTGAAAAATATCCTGTATAAAAAAGTGGTAAAATTAAATTAATATGCAGTAAAAAAGTTATTTTCAAAGAACCATGCATTACAATAAAAGGTTATTTTAACTAAAAGATATTTTGTTAATTTGTTCGGGTAGTCCTATAAAGTTATTTATTTTTAAAGTGTTTTGTATACATTTTAAATAAATAAATGATTATATATTTTTATGTGATACTTGAATAATACATGAAAGTTAATCAACAAATGCTCATTTTTTGGTTAAACTCAATCGTAACATCGATAAATAAAAACTAAAAATAGAATATAGATCTGCATGTTTTAGAAAACAAAGTATCATATTCTTCAATAAATATTGGATTATTGACAAATTATGAACTATAATTTTGCTGTAAAAGAGAATTCAGAAGTGAAAATTTTACGTTTGATATTTTTGTCTCATATAGCAATAATTATTTCGTATGCGCTACAAACGGTTACACCATTGAACTGAGCTTTTAAACATTACTTTTCGACTATGAAACGTAGAATCATACCATGTTGCAGAAAATATGTAGGTAGAACTAACAAAAAGTTATTTATAGAAAATGTTTTCAGGCAGGAGGAATCTAAAATAAATTAATAAATCTCCATTACATATTGTATAAACTATAAATAAATATGTGATAAAATACCAATTAAAGTAAATTTATAACATAAATGTATATAAACAATGTTCCTTAGCTAATGTCCTTTAAAATATGTAAAAAAATCAATGGAGAACTGTAAACGTAAAACAAATAATCATTATTATCTTGACAGACAAAGAATTTGGAAAATGATCGTACATATATTTTCATACTATTCTGAAATGGACGGTAAATTTTTTATATGTAATTGTGATATTATACCACATTCTAGCTAAGCAAGTTTTGGGATACTGAGTAATATTAAATAGAGTCACATACGTTTATGGCAATATAATGTAATATTTTTTAACAATAGTATTTTGTAACCTCATTAATCACATTTTTCAAATATGAACTTTGATTTAACTTATACATTGTTTTAAATTGCGGCGTCGGTATTTATAATATTTATTAGTGCTGTTAATCATTGTTAATTTTAATATATTGTAGTACTTACGTTTCTATTCACAAAATACGTTTTCATTATTTACTGCGTTTCATTTGGTAATTTCAAAAGTACAGTATTCACTGAACAAATATCTGATATATTTTTGTATTAATCACTACATCATTAAAAACTGTACAACCAGACCAAAGCAATAATAAAATAGATATAGAGAAGTGTTACAAGTGTTGCTAAGATTAGTACATTTTTATGTTACTAATGTTAGTAAATAACGACTCTATGTTATAGTCAGGAAAATATTCTTATTTTTAAAATCAAAATACTTTTTTCAATACCAGTCATCTTCAAAAACCTTTTACCCCTTGTCGACTCTGGAGAGTGTTTGGTTATTTGCTGACATATTTGATGTGAGGAGGCGCTGAATAATATCTTAGAGATTTAAATGTGTTTTCATTGACGTATTTAACTGTTCGTATAGAATTTGTTTTTATTATTGATGTGGATTTAACTAAAATGAACTAAAACCATTAGTTTTAAACAAAAGTAACCTTACAAGTGTATTATTCTTTTTCTTTAGACAAAAATTAAGAGTTACAAACTTCTCAAATTCGAGAAGACCTTTTAATTTTCACAGTATTTTCATTAAATGCTCTAAAAGTCAGATTGTGCAATGTACTTAGACACAAAGCCCTATCCAATCCTTTACATTGGTAACGATATTTTGGTTAATATTGAAATACATTCCCGTTCGTATTACATGTTATAACAACTGTATAACTACGGCCAATCATCGCAAATTAAGGGTTGTCATGAACTTGAAAACTAAATATAAAAAATAATTAAACAAAATTGAACATTGCAGCTTAAGGTGAACTGTGTTATTGTTAATATTGTTAATATGTGTAACATGCAAACGTATAGCTCAAAATTATGTTGTTGTAAGACATATTTAAATGTAAATTTAGTATAAAAATAACTGAATCACCTCCGTTATTACTTATTAAGACACAAATAAATAAATATTTGACAGAGAATAGTTTTTATTTATTTATTTATTGCATTAACAAGTACAAAATACATGTATTGCAATCGTCACTCTTTAAAAAAAATTGATATTTACACAATCATTCTACAATGTCCACATTCATACATACAAAAGTGTCACATTCATTCATTGCTCTTCCATACATAAAGCTTGCAGCAGTTTCATTACCGGTGTCAGTCAGGCCAAATCATTGGTCTCCCAGTTATGTGCTAAAAATTCTCCTACACTGTAAAAGGCCTCAGATATCAGAACACTTTTTAAACTTGCCTTAAACGCCTTGAGCGAATTGAGGCTTTTATATTTGGATGGTGAACTGTTCATTAAATGTACACCAACATGTGAAGGAAGGTGTTCAAAAACGACCGTTCTGTGTTGCCCAGTTCCAAGTTTATTTACGTAGATAAAAAATGTCATATACTCCTATATATAACAATACAAGTTATAACGTATATTTTGCTAACCTTGTTTCTTATACTATATTATGTTTAAAAAAAATAAATAACTTTATTGGGACATTTATTAAAAGACATCTTTAAAATATGTAGATAGTTTATTTCATTCATTTGATATATAAATTATTAGATTATTTTAACTCAAAATCTACATGTAATATTTAACGCTACATATATATTTAAGATGTACCAAATTGTTACTTTCTTAATAACTAAGACAGCTATGTGATTTACTGGAACTATTTCAATATTCAAGTGTTAATTAAATTGTTTAAAGAAATAATATTTTTTTTTGCTAGAAAATATGATATCAAAACGAAATATAATCATACAACATTGAAGTTTAGGGCTTTCAAACTTAATTAAATCACATGTTGCTTATCTGGGAAATTTAAAAATATCAGATTATTAATGAAAGATATTTTAAAGACAACGTTTTCAAGTAGTCAATTTGGTATTTTCAAATTATCTCAGTTACAAGGCTGCAAGGTTATAAATTTGAATATTTAATTAAAATATTAATTTAAATATATAACGCCTTTTGAAAATTCTATAATTACACAGTATTAGACTGTTCATTATAATTACTATGTGGTACTTTTAAACTCGTCTCTATTATTGTGCACACCAAACAAAGTAGTATATAAAACTAGTGCAAATATATATTATTAAAAATTCCAGAAAATCATATCAGTGGAAAATTAACATTGTTTGTAGGATTATTTGTAATTTACTGCATAAATTTAAATTATAAAGCAATTAATAATTCTAAATAGAGTTCAAAAAATCCCTGAAATATTTTCCTAAAGGCATTCAATAACAATTATAGCCCTAAACTAGTTAACAACATAGAGTCAAAGTACTTTAAATTTTTTTTTGTGATTTTAGTTAAATTAATATAAACCAATTACACAGGTCAATGCTAATGCCAACTTGTAGTGAACGGCCGGACATGTTTAATTAAGACAACTTGTCTGCGTCACACTTAGTCTAACTGGCAGTTTAATTACAGAGGGGGGGATGACATGACCTAACTCGTGGAAATATTACTATTTAAAGTTATTATTATTATGTTTAATCGAGCATGTTTTAAGATACAAATTTCAAGAAGCAAATATAATTTCAGGGTGAAAACACGAAATAAAGTCGCTTACAAAATATAGTTATATGCCAAATAAATACATAGCGTTTCTTTTTATCGATTTCTTTAGTATAATTTTACAAATACACTAATAGAAACGAAGATTGTTTATGTTTAAATAACATAATTACTAAATAGCGGAATAATTAAATACATTAATTGACAATCTAATATATTGTACAAGGAACTTGAATGCCACACGGATTCACTAGATACTCTAGGTTTAAGAGATCCCGAATATAATTTTAGCTCAATAGATTATTCTGTTCGACCACATCCTCGTGTATTAGTCATCGGATGTATTAGTCATTAAAACTAAAACCCTTATGTTTTTGAAAAAAATTGTGACATATTTCTAAGGATAATGTCAGTAGGAGTTGGTTATTATATGTAAGAATAAATTAAGCACAGCACCATTTCTCGAGTGATGTATGTTTGTCATGTCCTTTTTGGACACTGAGAGTTCAAGTTGCTAGAGGCATTGGCCATTGGGTGAACGGGTTAAGTGTAGAAGTAGGCAGGATTATCATAAAAAAATCAAACAATGAGTAAAATATTTTAAAACATATTATTTTATTTAAAAAAATAGCTAACCTATCTTGATTAAAATTATGGAATATTTCTTTACCATAGGTATATAGTCCTTGACTTTAGATGAGCCCTTGTCATAATATGCTATTTTAATTATTCAAGGAACAAAAATAATTTGTAAATGTATATATACCTTACTAATGGGCTAGTAAAATCTTTAAGATTAGTATATTTACTATACAATTATTTTATATTAATCTAAATGATTGATTTAGGTTTTTTTTATTGTATAAATATGAAGAGTCTTACCATGTTTGTTAATAAAGTAAATAATAATAATAAAAATAACTACTAATTGAAATGTAACAATGCAAGAAATAAATTGATAAAAATGTACTTTACAATGTAAATATCATAGAAAATGTATTTATAAGTTTCCCCAAATAGCCATAGACTAGAGGAATAAATAAAAAACTACTTGTACAAAATAATAAATAAAGAATTTGAATTATACTATTATTATTATTATAATAAATAGTATTGTACTAATATATTATTAGTATATTTATAGCAAAATTTTATTTTTATTGGCCTTAAATTTTAGATTATTATGTAACTCCTGCCAGTAGACAAGATTTTAATTTAGTTAAAAATTACAGTACTATTTGTAAATTTGGTAGTTTATGTTATTTTAACTAAAACAATAATAATATCATATTGTCTGTTTCCATATCCATATTATAATAATTCCATTTATTGAATCAATATGAATTCCTATAACGATAAAATGTTGTATACAAAAGGTAGTTTGTATAACTAGAAAACAAATGAGAAAAACAACAAAAAATTTAAAACAGGCAAGCAACCGGAGCTTCGTATATATTTTGGGTTTGGTCAGTTTTAAAAATAAAAATATTTAAGTTAATTACTAAAGCAAATTCTACCTAGACAATATAACAGTATTACTACGATCCCGAGAGTCCCGTTGCTTTACTATAATTCAAGTGAAAAAAATAATTAAATACAAATTTTCTTAATTAAAAAAATTACCCACCCCAAAAATATTTCCAAGTTGAATTTCCACTGGAACAGCACTATCCCGAAGGAGTATAAGCAATAATTTGGAGATCACCTGTCTTCATTCTGGAGAACTGAGTAAAATCCACAGAACGGTATGAGGGTGAATGTGGCCACTCCCTCTAGGCTGCAAGGAATATTAAGGTCGGCTCAGCCTGAAGGTCCTCCACTGCGTGTTTAGGCAACATAAGGTGGAAAGGCAATGCAGGTCTACCTCATCTCCTAAACACTGGAACCTTGGAATCTTTTAGCAACTCGCCACATGAAAACATGATGTAGAGAGGGATATGACCCAAAGTTAAAAGCCGCTACAAAAGCCAAAATAGCAGGGGTGGAAAAAAGGATGTGACTGAGCTTACCCAACTACTTACAAAACAACACAGAGACCGAACAAAGAAGACGCACAGAAAATATAACACAAAGAGGGGAGAGAAGCAGTTAAGTAATAAACGACTGTTTCTATGTGCTACGGCACACTATTATCACCAAGTTCGAAGAAAGAATAATAAGGCTTTAAATTAATACCTCAAACGTATCTAATAAAAGATGCTCCAAGCAAAGTAAACTGCTGCTCGAACTTTACTGCAAATGCAAATGGTTTTTTTAGAATTAAAGTTTTTTTTTATTAATATCGTTGTAAGAAATTTCATGACATGACTATTACTAGTATTATATGTTACTATTATTATGAAAATAATATAGAAAATATTCCTTTTTGGCCCTTGTTACAATTTAATTGTGTTTATAAGTTAAACTAATTTAGTATAACTTTATAATAACATTAACTATATTTCCTACTATTTTCAGATACACTTTCCAAGTAATAGAACGTTGATAAGGTTCATGATTATATTAAAATGTCAATAGAGATTGTGATATACGTAAATATGCATCTATAGTTCATCGTTAAACAATTGTCAATGTACTTAATAATATGACTATCAGAATCGTTAAAAATCTTTAAAATATACAAATCGTTGAGGATATATAATGCTTATTTATTTATTTTTTATAAACGTAGTTTCGTCAAATTGTAGAATATATTTTTAGTATATAAATACAGTTTTACAAAATACTTCTTTCCAATATAGGCGTTATTATTTTGTTTAAATACGCACGAGTTCTTCAAAATGTTATTTTATTTGAGTCGTTATATATTTATTCACGCTAACTATATGATTTATATACATGTTTATTAAACGGATGAATATTATGACCATATAAAATGTTTATTTTACATGTGGTGGGCAGATCAAGGGTTTTATAATTATTAAAGTTTGTATATCAGTCAAAATTATACTTCAAACAATATATATTTTCCATTAATTTGCATGCATATAGTTGGTTTATATGTGCCCTGCAGCAATTTGTGTTTGCGCTTGCGAAAAAATAAAATAAAATATTGAACTAATAATTAGACTATATACATTTATATCCTACTTGA
The DNA here is from genome assembly GCA_035578905.1 of Stictocephala bisonia. Classification (NCBI taxonomy): domain Eukaryota; kingdom Metazoa; phylum Arthropoda; class Insecta; order Hemiptera; family Membracidae; genus Stictocephala; species Stictocephala bisonia. The sequence goes on from JAQJVL010000028.1 coordinate 954,633, forward strand.
CAATGGTTTTTAGCTCTAGCATAAAATAATGCCCCTGCACAAATTTAACTCAGTACCTAAAATATCCGCATAAATTCAAGAGCGTTTAGATTATGTAAAGCCCGGTATTTAACTAGTAGCTTAGTGGGTCCATTAGGTCCATATTATTCATGCTAAATCCATTACCGTAATAAACAATAATATTTTGCCTATTGTGCGTTTTACCATATGGGTTTCTTTTATAATTAGTGTTTGAATAAATATAATTTAATATTATAATACACTATCCTAAATAAGTTTTTAGATCAATTTCCTTAAATAAACAAGAAAGAACGTTTGTTCAATTTAGTGAAGTTATTTTAAGATTCGTGATCTTCTTAATTATTTAGACAAGTATTTTATCTATTAATATACTTTATTGCCGGTGATAAAGAGCTATGCTTGTTGATTGCCAAGCAGCTGGTCTAGGTTTTATTTACGGTGAGACCATAAGATATTTGAACCCTCTCCGCTCAGCATTTACGTTCAGCCGATGATCTAACGTTCCTATACATTAAAAAAATTTTGTCTTATAAGTATGTGAGGGGGGGACGATATATTATTTGTGCATATTTGGCCTTTACTAAAAGGCCTAGGAAATATCTTTGTTATTTTTTTTAAATGCATGCTACTTTATAGGAATGTTTTTTTTTTTTTTTTTTTTTTTTTTTTTTTTTTTTTTTTTTTTTTGAAGGAACACAAATATAAGTTATTACATTTAGAATCTACTTGAACAGTCAACTTAAGAACGTTAATGTTGGTTTTTACTATGATCCTTGAACAAGAACAAGTTGTATTCTATATTTAAATATGGAATATAAATTTGTTACCTTTTTTGTTGCTATAGTGAAATACTTTGCAGTTCTATTTGTATATCCTACTATTTATCGTGGGATATACACGTATAATTACATATTTAATCATTTGTTCTTACTTTAATGAAAGAGAATGTAATTGTAATAAACAAGATGTTATATATTACGCCTATATTGTTACAATGTATGATCAACAAAGACGTTATCTTAGGCCAAGTAAAAGTTATATTTTACAATTACAATTTAAAATGCTATTTTTTCCTCTACAAATGATCTGCACCACTTACAACAGTACAGGTTTTTAATCAATTTAATGTATAATATTAATTTAATAAATATACAAATTAAAAATACTACAGGTAAAATAATATAGATTGTGTATATATATATACAGTTGATCATTAATTAAGTAAACTTTAATTGTAATGACTAAAAACCTTATAAATTATTTATAACTTCGTTTATATATATGTAATTGTTATATAACTGTCATAACAAACGGGTTGTAAATATGTATCGAGAAACGGGAAGTGACAAGTCAACAGCGGATGTGTACGCTTCCGTTTTGGTTTGCAAATCGCTCCGAGAGCATTATTAAATTCACCCACAAGGCAACTTTCACTGCAAATATATTACAGGTACATCTTTTTTGTACAGGTAGTTTGAATAATTTATACGAATGAAATACAGTTTTTATTCATTATATTCAATTAAAATAATAAAGTATACCTAATAATATACACCTTACTGTACAATACAATATCTTAATACTAAGGTATTTAAGAAACGATAGCCAACCAGTGATGAAAAAATCGTAAAGGCATTTTTTTAAATATCCTTTTCACATATAAATTTAATATTTTTTTTTGAGTGGGGAGGGACATAATTGTAGTGGTAACCAGGTTAGAATACGTATGTATCAAGACTTAAATTATTTTATTAAATATTCGTTAGTATATAAGTAATGGATTTAGTTGTTACGTCAATATCACCGAACGTGTATGAGTGTGTGAATTGATTTACCCTAGTAGGACAGACAGGAGTGTTACAAACCCCATGAAAATTTAATTTTAATTTTACTCTATTATTTATTGAGAGGGGATTTATTCCATCCATATAAATTCAGTTAGTTTCACTGCCTGCAGGTACCACATACTGTCAGTGTTAGTACTGCTTTCTGTGAGTCACCAAATAACCTTATTGTCTGTTTCGGGTGTCTGACACCTCAGTGTGTATTTTATGTTACGATATTTTATTCTAGTGCTTATAGTTTTAGTGCTTTTCTCATTGTTTTTAGATACAAAAAAAATTAAATAATAATGATTTAAGATTTTACTTCAAGATAGATGACTAGATTCTACCCAGAAACATAAAGATTGTTCAGAAATGTCTACCACATTTTCGTAGTATAATGATTTATATTTGATGAAATTTGTCCCTCTGGCTAAGATATTTATATGTAGTTTTTTATTTATTTTTGTATTTAGTAACAAAAATTACTTGTATATACTATTTTAAAATTGTTTTCATCCCAATATTTTAACTTGTTAATATTTTTTTGATCGACCTTATTACTAGTTACATGTTTTGTCACGATACGTGTCTTTTATCTAAAAAGTAAAAAAAAAAAAAAAAACTATAAGAATGATTAAAATGTGTTTAGTTCAATTGTTTGACATTACAGAGAAGCCAATGTCTTATTTAAGACGTAAAATTCCCCCAAAAAGTAAAAAATCAAAATAATTATGCGGTTTATATACATGGAGTGTGATACACTCCAATGTGTCCTTTATGTCACAAAAATTAAGTGTGTCTAACTAGGGTTAACTGTACATGTATAGATAGTTGGGTGAATAAATACCACCGTGCATTGAGTGTCAGTACTATTATAAATGTATGATACAGCACCCAATTTAAAATTTAACTTTATGTTCTACCATTGTTTAAATTGGTTTATTTTTTAAAATAATCACTCTAAACTTTATTAACCTTACATTCTTAAACAATACTTAAAATGTTTCAATACTTACTAAAATATTGTATGTTTAAAAATAATACTGTATATTATTACACTGTTTTGGTTGTGATCTTTTTCAAATTTGACATTTTAAAAATTCCTATGTAAATTGATTTATAACCATTGTATAACCATTATATGGTATATTTAATTTAACAACTAAACAAAAACGTACTTGTTCTGTTTGTACAAATATATCCACAGAACACCATAAGTAATTAACTTTCCATCAGAATTAAAATAACATACACAAAATCAAAAATAACAATGCTAAAAACATACAATATAATAGTGAATGTGCAATATGCGTGCGACTAAAACTTAAACACCAATGACGTTGCAATGCATATATATAATAAGTATGTTGTTATTTTATTCCCCATACACAAAGAAGGCACTTATTTTTACCTAAACAGTCGTTAAAAATCCATTAGCTAATGGTGAAATATATAATTAGTTGTTGGGCAACCATTGTCTTTAAGGTGGTCTAGTACTATAATACAATTTCCTTTAATGTAATTGAATTATAAAATCTGTATTTCATTCTTAATTGTTTACAAAAATGGAAATAATTATTGTAAATAAAGTGATACAATAGTATTTTATACATTATAACAAACACACACACACACACACACACACACACACACACACACACACACACACACACACACACACACACACACACACACACACACACACACACACACACACACACACACACACACAAACACACACACACACACACACACACACACACACACACACACACACACACACACACACACACACACACACACACATATATATATATATATATATATATATATATATATATATATGTATGTATATGTATATATAAAGTAAATTATAGCATAGCTTACCACAATCATGGGAAATGCAGTACGTTTATACCTGTCTTTCTCAAATTTTGCAGTAGACATTAAGTTGTATTACTCTGAGTTGCTGCTTGATTGAGAGCTTTTTTGTTTGCTGTGAACTTTCTTCAGTTATTTAGATGAGTGAAAGTGTAATCTCTAAATTACGGCGTTGTCAAGGAAGTTTTCCTAAAGTTTATCTTCAAGTAAAGTTTTTTTGTATTCATTACAGAGAAGTTTTCTTCTTCTGAATTGGAAAGAAACAATTGGGCCATTTGATATACTAATTGTTATAACTAATTTTATTTACTGCAGTACAAACTACTACATATTTTGATACCATTAGCCTCGTCACAAACGTACAATATTAACATGTAACCTTCTTAAGAACTCTAGATTTAACAAATTAACCGATAACACTAAATAACGATAATTAGTGGTAATTATACTATAAGCACAAGTGGTGTAGTACTGTAGTCCAGATAATGGGGATAGTGTATAGATTATGACCGACAGGTCCTAATCCTTGGTCCTCTTAAATCTGACATGACGTCCGCTCAATGGTTGCTATTGGTGTGTACACAACTAGAGATGTCTGAGTTATCCATGTTGGACGGTAGTAAGGCTCTGGTGATAGTAAAGACCAATATTACGTTATTTGGATTCCATTTAAAGCTGTTAATTTCTTTTCCCTTCTTCTCAATAACTCTGGCTATTAGACTACTAATAATGGCCTTTTCTACAAAAAGTTGACCTTATAAACAATAAATAAACTAGTTTATCTGCCCTTATTTCTCCCATATAATCGCCTATATTTCTACGATCGTCATTATAGTAATGAATAATATATTACAATCTACAAATTATAAGCAGTTACTGAGATAGATTATAATTTCAAATAAACATATCATTAATATGATCGTTGAACTCATTAACATTGTAACACAGTCCACAGATTAACAAACGAGTTTTTTAGTTCACTTTTAAAGTTTTAAATATATTATCCTGCCTTATTGTATGTGTATGGCAATAAATAATGTAAAACTTTGTACTACAAAGGGAGGTTTTATTTTTACAGCCCTAATCAATTAATCATTAATAAGTGTAAAAGCTTTCGACAGCCTAAGCTTACAGGTAGATATAAAGTAGACAAACATGTATAACTCAAGAATGTTTATGAAAGGACACGTTTACATGAATTGTGGAATGTAGAAATCTTTATCTAATAATCAATAAGAGAGAGATAATATGGCTCTACTAATACCTTTTTTTTTTTAAATAAAAATAAAATTTTTATTTAAGATATTAATTTTTTAATTTTTCCATTTTTGAGTTGTAATAATATACAGCCTATAACAACAACAAATTAAATAAAATTTTGTCCAGAAATAAAGTTGTTAGATTCTTACTTTCCCAAGTAGGCACAGTATAGGCCAGAGAGAGAGAGAGAGAGAGAGAGAGGAGAGAGAGAGAGAGAGAGAGAGAGAAAGAGAGAGAGAGAGAGAGAGAGAGAGAGAGAGAGAGAGAGAGAGAGAGAGAGAGAGAGAGAGAGAGAGAGAGAGAGAGAGAGAGAGAGAGAGAGAGAGAGAGAGAGAGAGAGAGAGAGATCAGATTTTTTCACAAAAATATCAGTCAAATTTTAAAAACAAACCACGTTCATTAAGGTGAGAGAGGTTCACCCTCTAATATACCTAGAGACCTTTCACACACACAGTGAAATAAAGTATTTAAATTTCTAGACGTATATCAAAATGTAATTGGGTTGTTTGACCATTTATTTATATTTTATTTATACATAATTGTTAATTATATTTTATCATCTTCAATGGTTATAACACTGGTATATGGTTATGGTTTCATATTGAAATAAATAAATTTATTTCCCAAATACATACATATACATTCATATACTACAATATTTTATTCGTAAAGTGAGAAATATTCAATTTCTCCAAGGCTTTGCCTGTTTGGAACTGCACAACATATTTTGTCTTATATTTTGTAAAATTATGATCCGTTTAATAGTCGTTTAGAGTTTTACGAAAATTTGACTTTCATAACAGTAACCCGTAGTATATTAGCATGAATTATTAAGTCTTTTCTTGAATTAGAGTTTGTTAAGATGTAGAAAAAATTATATGTAGGCTAAGTTAGTAAGTACATCTAAGGACGACAGGATTTTGTTATACCTGTCGAAACGTTGTGTTTTTCCTAAACACTTGAAGCATTGCAAATCTCCAAATATTATTATCTATCATGAACAAACCAATGCTAAAAAACAACGGTCAAACAGCGGTTAAAACAGTATAAAATGGAAAGTATTATAGAGCGTATGATATAAAGATTCAAATGCATATTAATGTAAATCTTATTTTTTAAATTAATCATAGTTACACAATGTGTAATATTACTATACAGTAACTATAATTATAGTAATGACTATAATTATAATTCTCATATGTATAACATTCATTATACATATGAGAATAATGTTTTCATAGTAATCATTTAGTTGACTCCTTAAATTTACTTTTTACCTAACGATATTATAATTTTTTTATACTATAAATTTTTTTAACTGTCTGCACTGTTCCAATACCTGCGGGGGTATAACAGAATAGAATAGTTTATTGAAATTATTTTAAATTTTTTTAGCCTCACTAAGTAAAAACATATTTGTCAGTGAGGTCCAACATTAACTACAATTTGTACTAAGCAGTCTTACATTCTAAGTATTTTTCTTGCACAAACTATATAAACTGTGTAATACATAATGTTAAAGAAGTTATTTAAAATTATAAATAGATGTATAATTCTTTAGTTTTAATTAATTTAAATAATGTGGCAAGGTGGTAGGTAGTTGCAACAACACCAGTTTCAATTGTGGCCATGAGAGTCGGTGAGACTTTTTGCTTCAAGCTTGACATCGCAAAAATTCAGTCATTAAGCCCAGTTGCATTCTTTAGTATTCAGCATCTAAGGAACCCACAATCCTTGGGGAGGGGTCTGTTCTGGTTCTTACATAACTCTTTTTCTGTTATGTCCTTCCTGCATGACTGTTCATAACATTTGACATGGACATATATTTTTATTAGTTTGAAGCACTATATATATTTGTGTTTGTAATATGCATTTTACACGTACTAAATTACATCCTATTTCTCCAATTGAAATTATGTAAATCTCTATATTGCAAATCAGATTTTACAATGTTTTAATTAGGGTTGATAATACAGTAGTCATTATACTCGACTAATATATTTATTCATCAAATTTGATTTTGATCAACATGCTGGAGTCCAAAATTACTAGACTTTACATCTATAAAATACTTGTCGTATTATCTCTAGTTGAACGTACAGGACGAAATAATTTCCTTCTTCTTTAAATAAATACGTATGGTTTTTAATTTTAACTAAACTTTACCTTAAAATAATCTTCAACGTATACATATTATTTTATCTTATCAATATTTTAAAATCTTGTTACTTCTGATTCCACTTATAACTTTGAACATTACCACTGTATTATTTTATTTGTTTATTTTGTATATATTTTCTCTGATAAGGACTACCTAATAATTACTTTTAATAATAAGAAGAAATGTATTCATTGTTTTCACAGGTATACTTATAGAAATGAAATACATTTTTTAAGGAAAAATTCTTAATCACAATAAAAAGGCGTATTTTATGAAAAAAAGAAACTTAAATAACTGAAGAAACACAATTATAACTTAAGCGTCTTAACAAAGTACTTCAAATTATGTAATACATTCTTGGTTATAATACAGTAATATATAATACAGTTTAAATACAACCAGATATAGGTTAAATTATTAAACATAAGATTGATTTGTATTCAAACAGATATATTCAAAAACCAAAACAAACAAAAGAACACATACATACTGAAACCTGTGAAAAACAACTGTGACCGTAACAATCCAAGGGCCCAATTATGGGGGCCTCATGAGAAAACAAATAATTACTTAATTATTAATTATAACTACAACAAAGATCCCACGCCTGTACGAATAATAACGATACTTAATCTTTTTTTAATTAAAGAATTAGCAACTCTTTACTCATCCAAACAAGTCTTTAAATGTTGCACTGAAGACTGAATGTGACATGTCCACATCCACACGACCTTTCAGAGCTATGGAATTAAACACTGTTGTTGTAAAATTTAGAATTTAAAACTATATTGAAAAACACTTAGGATTAGGATAGGAGAGTTTAAAGATAATTGTATACAAACCAAAGTTCATGTCGAGCTCGTATGTTTGTGAAATATGTTTCACTAAATGTCTGAAACAGTAAACAATATTTTAACATTTTGGCAATATACAAAATGTCAACAGAATGAAACATGTAAACTACCAACATTGGGCTTCTCTGAGGAAGTTGCTAGATTTATTATGCATTTAAATATGGTTTCTAATCATAATAATTAACAAATTTATTTTACCTACTATATTTACCCTAACCCTAATTTATACCGACACAATAAAATATAAAATGTCAATGCACGTACTAGTCTGACAGGAATTTACATGCATCTGCTCAGTTTGAACAAGGTCCTCATGTTAATTTGCATTTGACCACGTCACCACACGTCCTTCCTCATATCTTCCTTGCTACAATAGAAGTCCAGGTTGATATGACAAGGAAAGTTGTGTACAAAATACAAACCCTCGTGTTGTAGATTCAACAAGCCCCTTATTTAGTGTAGTTTGAATTCGACTACGCCGTAGAGCCTTCCTGAGGTGACAGATTTCCAGACTGATATGACAAGAAAAGTCGTGTCCAGAATACAAACCCTCGTGTTGTAGATTGAACAAGGTCCTCATTTAGTGTAGTTTGTATTCGACTACGCCGTAGAGCCTTCCTGAGGCCTCCCTTGCCGCGACAGATGTCCAGACTGATATGACAAGGAAAGTCGTGTCCAGAATACAAAAACTTGGTATTATAGGTTATGTACCAAACTTTAGAAGTCTCCTTGTATGGAGCTCTCATATATAATTAATTTTATTACTAAACTTCTTTTACTATCCAAACCAAACAACACATTGAGTTTATTGTTGGCAATATATTTTGAAAAAAAATAGTTTTTCAATAAATTCATTTTTAAAATTACTAATAAATAACTATTTTGACTTATAATAAAAGTACATTTTATTTAAGAGCGAATATGTTAGAATAAAGGTTTTTATTACAAGCGTTTGAGTGATATACATTTTCCATAACAATTGCTTAAAAATATAAAAGCCTATTTGATTTTTGGTACTATGTTTGACTGTCTGTACCAAACCGATATTGTAATGTAAATTAAACGATAACCTAACTATAGTATCTAAAAAATATTTACAAACTATTATAATTTTACTTTCAATATAAAATCAAACGTAAAGTAAGGCTATCATTATAAATTACGATTCAAATATTTAAAAAAAAAAAAAATAAAAACTTTGAAAATTAAGTAAAATAGGGTAACCTAATTTTCAAAAAAAAATATTATATGGGTTTTGTACTGTCCACATAAATAAAGCTTATTCGATCTACCGTATTAAAGCAATCTGCACATAACTTGTCAGTTTCTGAAATTTGAACTTATAATCTAGCTTTTTACGTGGCTTGCAAGTTACTTATGTTTGTATGTTTGTAAAATGTAACTACTTATGAAAATCACGTACGACAAGGTATTGTGATTAATTCCCACAAATAACTAAGTACTTATAAAAGATACTATAATTTTGTGGTATAATTTTTAGTGTTGGATGAAATTTATACATGCCTATACATTTTTACAATAAGATTTATACGGAAGTGTGCAGTTTTCTTTTTAATTTAAATGTTCTTTTCTGCAAGACGTGTTAAATGCCTATAATGCATAAACTATTTAAATAATTAAAAGTTTAACGGGAGATGTAACAGTAAATATGTATATATATATATATATATATATATATATATATATATATATATATATATACATATATATATATATAGAAGAATAACTGAAAACAACTAAATTTATCATTTCTACATAATTTGTAAATATGTAAAAAGTAAATCCATAGTTAAATGATAGCTAAAAATTAGATTTTAGCTATCACAAAAAAATGTATCCACATACTCTTTTTGTGTTTGGAATCTTAGAACAAATCAAATAGTCCAGAATCTTCCCTATATACGCTTTAACGTTCTTAATTTTACCCCTTCCCGTTGTTAGTGTATGACTGAGGATCTACCCCTATGGGTAGCTTAAACTAATATATTTAAGTAAATATATGTTAATGCATTCTTGTTTTTTTACGGTTCCTTAGATTTAATTATAATATATATTAGTAATTGTGCGAGAACTTTTAATTAAGTTTTGTTTTGGTTTTGTGTTTTACTAAATTTACAAGGATTGTTATTCTTATGAATGACTGAGCGTTTTTTCTCTCATATCATTATTACAGTCTATCGTCCGAACACTTTCAGTAGATAATATTTAAGTTATATTACCAGTATAAAATAAACCATAAAGTCCACAATGTTTTCCTATATGTAAATAGAAATGTATATCGGTTCTTATGTGCATGATATAATATAATGGTATAAAATTTATCATGTTCTATAATAAATATTACTATAATTTATTTAAATTGTAAATTGTTTTTGGAATATTTTTACTAATTTTATTTAACTTCAATAACTAGTTTTCATAGAGAGTGACTGTTAACCAACTTATGTTAAATTAGTGGGCACTCGAACCTTGTAGTCCAATCTTAACCCATAATGTATTCATTGTTAAAGCCTCCTGAGCTGATAAATATGTCAAATAATAAGGTTAACGTACCTTTGTCGTCTTCAGCCAATAAATAGAATTTTGTAGATGAAGACGACAAAGGTACGTTAACCTTATTACTTAACCCTTAAGTAGTCGTGCCTGACTTTGTTACAAGTCGCGCGGGGGTATCTCTAACCCCCAATTAAAAAATGTTCTAACAAATTAAGTTATTGCTTTTTTTGATAAAACTTGACCAGTATCAATCTAAAGTCATATTTACGCATTATATAAACTTACCAAGTCAATATGATAAGGTATCGTGAACTGTATAAATTGAGCTAAGTACCGACCGTTAGGTCCATAGGGGATTCAAATCGTAGACCTTGCCCTAAATATTTCCAAGTCGTAGCCACTGAGCCACCAAGCCGGGAATTGAAAGTTTATACTGACATATTGTTCATAATGTTTATTAAGCTTCTTGAATTACCTACTAAACTCAAGTATCGTTCTTTACGATAGAATTTCTAACGGAATAAAATTATGTTAACTTTAGTATTGATATGTTAGTATCCTTTTAATGATTTGCTGTGAAATAGTTGAATAGTGCCTAACAATTTATACGTATAATGTAAGGTGTATTTATATATACATTTTTTAAAGGTGTATTTACATATAAAAAAATGACAAGAAATTGCAATACGTGTTTGAATCATTGCAAGAAGAGGAGGATACTGGCAGTACTCTTTTATAATACATAAGGGCACTTAGAAGTTTTAAAACTTTGGATAAGCCCTGGATTGAATTATTTAACTCTTAAATCTAAGCTATATTTATAACATTATCAGATATAAATATCTTATCATACTGAACTATATTTATATTGTTTTAATATTTTTTAATACAGTTTCTTTTAAGAGGTATTTTTAAAATACCAGAGTTTTTATCATAAAAAATAATAAATAATTTTAAATTTTTTAAATAAATTTCAAAATATCATTACTTGTTGTTTAACAGAAAGTTATACTTCCCACTATAGTAATGTTTAGTGGTAGTAAACTAACTGTACAGTGGTTTAGTAACTGAATAAAAGTAATTTACCTCCAAGGCCACAGAGATGATAAATATCCGACAAATATATGATACATGAAGAGTAAAGCTGTGTATAATTTAATCTCGAAAGACATAACAGTAATTTTAATACAAAACAAATGAATATTATATCAGTCCATAAATTAATGATACACCATCCACAACACCTGTGTATATACCCCAGACACTCTATCAACGTCTGCTGGAATATAAAATAACAATTTATCTCTGAGATTTTAAAGCAAAATAATCAAGCATTCGAAACTAATGATCCATGAAACAATCGTGTCATGTTTAACTCACTGTTTTGTCACAATAATATTTTTTGTTAAATGTAATGGAATTATTATTAGTAAACACTTTAAATAGGAAATGCTTAAATCACAATATTGGAACTTTAATATAATTATGTCATTAATTACTATAATAGTTATTATTTAATTATTATAATAATAACTATATAGGTAATTATTATAATAATTAAAATAAATATAATAATAAATTTGGGGTCAAGAAAAAATAAACTATCAATAAAATATTAACTTAAATACTCACGTAAATACTCAGTACGTGTATATGTGGGGGGGGGGGAGTTGATTAATACCACTATATATGTAGAATGGGTGGGGTAATATTACCTTTGTGGCGCAGTGTTGTAACCCAGTTACTTGGGGACAAAGTGTTGTGGATATTGTAGGTGATAGGCTCTACTCTTAATACTGACACGAAGTCTGTTCAACGGTTGCTTTCGGCGTAGACACTACTATAGAAATCTAGAATGTCCATGTTTATTTATTTTTATTTATTTATTTGTTTCCATGTTTTAATACAGGTTTACACCCAATTACATTAAATCAGTTAGAGACATGAAGTTGTACTATATAGGGAGATTTAAGCCATGACACAAATGTTTAAATACAAAACCTTTCCAAGGTTTGTAAATTAAAATTACTGCTTTCTGTAAATAAACTTTAAATTACTACTTTAAAAATACTTTTATGAATATCAAAGGAAAAAACGTATTTTTTAAATCAACAATTATTTTCTTCCATTCTACTTCCTTATTTTACATAAAGTATTTAGCATATAAAGTAAAATTTTAAAAAGGTTTATCTTGAACAAAATGAGTAACGATTATTTTTTTTTTTTGTTAATTACCTTCCCCCTAGTAAAACCTCAGATTTCAACTCTCCAATTTTTGTTGTACAATCTATAAATATTAGTATTTGAACATTTTATCAATTTTTATTTAAATTTTTTATCCAACATGATAGTTTGCTTAAAAACAAACACCCGGTCTATGACCCTTTTTTAATTTGTATTGTATTACAAATAGTTTAAAAAAATATTTTGTTTCATCAAATCATTTTTAATTTGATTTCCCAAGCATGTGTACCCTATTTCACTTTTGACAAATATTACTCCACCACTCTATTAAAACATTATATTTTACTGCACACTTGTTATTTTGTATGACATTATCTATTCAAACTCTTCAATCTGATATAGTTCAGATGTTAATAATGCAAGTTTCTATGTTTAGGAAAATCAATACGGGTTACAGATGGTGTGATAATAAATTATTGATATTACTAATTTGTATTAACATATAATGTAAAAATACGTTTATTCGTGTTAATATTTCATTCATTTTAATTAATATAAATATATTTAATAAGGTACTTAATGCGGTTTATGAATGCATTTTTAGTAAAGTTAATTTTGCTGGGACAGTTTAAATTCTTAAACAAACCTCATATAATATATACCTATTTTCCAGTGAGAGTAGTATGTAATAAATTCAAAATGATCACTCTTACATGTAAAAATTCACATTTAATTGAAATCCATGCCCACGTCAAGTAAATGTATCTAGATTATAACCTATCAATCTTGCAAACCAAGAATATATCATTTACTAACTATGTACCTTTTTAATTTATTTTTTAAATATCTTAAAATATAAGTTTGGGTTCTTAAGGTTGAAAGTATTATGTTTAAGAAAACAATAAACTTGACAATTCTAGTAATTTTATTATATGTTAAATAAACCCTTGTGTTATCAAAAACACAATCATAAGAACAAAATACAACATTATCAGTCGGGAACACAACAAAAAAACTTCTTAAATATACTTTAGGATGTATTTATGTATGTTTGTATTCTTTCAAACGTTTGTTATTTTGATATTTTATGTAATGTGGCAAACTGTTGATCTTTTCTGTACTAAAGTTTATGAAATCGACTTAAATGCGTTGGAGTTATGTTCATGCATGGTCCAAACAATTTTGTAAACATAAATCAAGTGATCAGTCAAGTTTTCGATTTGTAAACCCAGAAATTCAAGTGAAAATTTTTCTTAGGTTTATTTGCTTTCCAGATCAAGATCCTAAAGATGAAACTGGTTGGTTTTCCCTAAATGAAACTAAATAATCTTAGTTTTATTGACGTTAACATCAATTTTATTATATTTGGTATTATTATGGAAGATGCTTGAGTTTACAGGCCATAAATGTTACTTTGTTGGCTTATACTTTATAAAAGTAATTCTTTTATAAAATCGTCGCATGATAAATACTTATGCAGTACAATTATGCATAATACAGAAGAATCTTAAAAAATGCATATTTTTTATTGAACTAACATCATTAATATATCTATTTTTTTAGTAGAGGCATATGTTCCTTCATTTTACCGTACTCTGAAAAGAACTTCCAAACAAGACAAGGAATGAAACTCTCTCAGAATATCTCGTTTAGGCAGAAAGTCCTGCCCCTTAACACACCCAGCCACTTGCTTTCATTTTATTTCCATGTAAAACATTACTGGCAGACATGTAAACATAGTCTTACACGGGACCCTAGTTATAAAATGTGTATATAATATTACTAAATCTCTCGATGTGTGTTGTAATGGAGGAACATGATAATCCTTTCATCATGAAGGACAGAAGTGATTAAGTGACGGGCTGATGTATGACAGTATAAGCCAACACTAAAGCGACACAGACGTCACTGATGACGTAGCTTGGTACTGAACACATGAGGTAAATTGACTAATGGCTTTCAGCTCTATTCTCTGAGGTAATTAGTATATGCTGTAGAATGAGCCAAGGAGCTAGGCATTGGGTAAATATGCCTATGTGTGCCTGGCCAGATGACAAATGTTTACTAAAAATGTGTTTGTGAGACCTGTTACAAAACAACTATTACTGAGGAGAGCATTCATTTATTAGGCGTTTACCTATTTACATCTGAATATTATAACAAAGGTGACTTCCAAACCACCATTAGTGGCTGGCCAGATACACTGAATGGAAGGGCGAGATCCCTAACTAGTAATTTTCCAAAGAACAGCCAAACTTAACATCGTTCGACACCACTATCTTACAAACACGTTGAACTCAACCAGTCAAGGACACTGTCCCCTATTGGAGTTTTACGAAAAAGATTTTCATGTTATCTTTTTCTTATTTTTGTATGATTTATATAGTTGTTATAAAAAGCAAACCAAATTTTTTACACCATTTACTTTCCATTCTACTCTAATCACCTAATAAGGGTCTTCTAAAAGTACATTTTATAGTTAATTTTGTTATGATATTGTTGTTTATTTATCCATAAAGTAGCTTTCTATAATACTAACGGACTTACTTATACTCCAAAACTACTGATATTTACTTGCATTTAATTTTGTTGCTTCTGTTTTGATTTTGTTACTTTATATTTTTCAAATTTGTGATACCTTTCGGAAGTACCATCAAAAAGTACTTCAATACATTATGTATCAATCATTGATGGTATGTTGTGAATATTGTATTTTTTCGACGTCATAACACCATAGCTCTGAAAAAAGAAATTTTAGAAATTAATTTTTGTTAGATTGTTCTAGTTGACATAAAATATTTAACTTATGATGTCAAATATGTTTTTATATTATTACTAACATATTTGACATTATTATTACTAACACTTGTTTATATTATTAGTAACACCAAAGTTTTATATTATTACTAATATAAAACAATTATTAATAGTAATAATTTTTTTTACTTAAGTCAAAATTGTATTCTACGAGGGATGTATAAACAGTTTAAAATGAGCATTGCATCTGTACGTTTTTTAGAAACTTGCTGTAATTAACATATAGGCAAAATGTTTCTACAAAATATGAATGTTGTCTTTCGTAAAAATGTCAATTCTCTTATATTTTCAACCAATAGAAGTTACGATATAAAAAGTACATACATATCTCTATACTGTATACTGTACTATACATAATTTATACTATACTGTACGTGTATATATATTTTAATTTACATTACTATATAAATAATCAATATATAAAATAATCACGTTACTAAAACAAGATGAAGATCATCAAAACAGGACCAATCAGAACGGGGAAATGATACATACAGGTACGGTGGTAATGACCCACCCACCCGTACACATATGTTAGTATTGACCCACAAACCCACCCGTAGACGTATGGTAGTATTGACCCACCCACCCACCCGTAGACGTACGGTAGTATGACGCACCAACTCTCTCATACACGTACGGTGGTATTGACCCACCCACTCTCTCATACACGTACGGTGGTATTGACCCTCCCACCCTCTCATATACGTACGGTCGTACACGTACAGTGGTATTGACCCACCCGCCCACATATACACGTACAGTGGTATTGACCCACCCGCCCACCCACACACGTACAGTGGTATTGGTATACTCTAGTGTTTTTTATTTTATCAATTGTTAGTTGTTTTAACCTAACCATATAATGTTAGTATACAACATACAAGCATATGCAATGTATAACGATAAACCCTTCAGCTTACAACTAATGACCTTTGCAGATGTCTGTTTTAGAACATCACTTAGGAGCAGAGATTATCTAGATTGCTGCATAAATGCGGGTGATCGTCATGTAATCGTCGAACGAGAGAGTTATTAATTGTCATGTGAATTACCACCTGGAAACTGAATTTGAAAATGTCAGTAGTGATTGCGATGTTTGTCTTATAGTATTTAAATTAATTACAAAGATGATTTATAATAGAGCGTCCATTTAAATGCTACATAAATAGCACTGAATTTGTATAACACCATATAACTATAATAATGAAAAGTTTTATCTTTACTAAAATTATTTATTTACAAAAAATGTATGTTATACATTTGTGGTTCTGATTTTTTTATGTATACTTAAGTGAATTTACACTTATTTTTATGGATTTTTTATTCACATAAAAACTAATTTAAGATTTAATACCTTTATAAGTAGAACCTTGATAGTAAGACACTCAACACTTTGACAGTCCTTTAAATGTAATATTTTCTTTTGTATCAATAAAGAAATATGTGACAAGGTGCTGCAAAACTTTCGTCCATGGCAGGTTGTATGCTACTCAATCCGCTTCAGATCAATCACATACAACCGTCAAAGTGAATAAGAGTAAAAATTACGTATATTTGGCATTTAGTTACTGTACCTTCTTAGTATTCTACTATCAATACTTTAATAACTACTATTGTAACTCCATAACAATTCAGTAAGACATACATTAACATACAGAAATATATCACTTGGTTTTACTTATGTTAAATTATTAACGATGTCCTTATCGTAAACATGAAGAACACACACTACAATGTCCTTTACGTTAACATGAAGAACATACACTACAATGTCCTTATCGTAAACATGAAGAACATACACTACAATGTCCTTATCGTTAACATGAAGAACATACACTACAATGTCCTTATCAGTAACATGAAGAACATACACTACAATATCCTTATCGTTAACATGAATAATATACACTACAATGTCCTTATCATTGCCATGAAAAACATACACTACAATATCCTTATCGTTAACATGACGAACAATCACTACAATGCCCTTATAGATAACATGAAGAACATACACTACAATGTCCTTATCATTAACATGAAGAACATACACTACAATGTCCTTATTATTAACATGAAGAACATACACTACAATGTCCTTATTATTAACATGAAGAACATACACTTCAATGTCCTTATTATTAACATGAAGAACATACACTAAAATATCCTTATAATTAACATGAAGAACATACACTACAATGTCCTTATTATTAACATGAAGAACATACACTACAATGTCCTTATTATTAACATGAAGAACATACACTACAATGTACTTATCGTTAACATGAAGAACATACACTACAATATCCTTATCGTTAACATGAAGAACATACACTACAATGTCCTTATCGTTAACATGAAGAACATACACTACAATATCATTATCGTTAACATAAAGAACATACATTACAATATCCTTATCGTTAACATGAAGAACATAGACTACAATGTCCTTATCGTGAACATGAAGAACGTATACTACAATGTCCTTGTCATTAACATGAAGAACAAACACTACAATGTCCTTGTCGTTAACATGAAGAACATACACTACAATATCCTTATAAAAATCATTTCCATTGTTTTACGTTTATCATATATTCCTTGCAGTTCGAAATTCTGATTCTTCGGCACCCCCATAGTACACAAAGTGTCAAACTATCAAGGTGTTACGTATATTTTATAAGATAATTAAAAAAAAAGTATGGCTTACAAGTTTTGGTTTAGTGTTTAAAAATTGTGTAATTAAATATAATATTGTTTAAGTAGGTTTTACGGTCCCACATATAATAATATATTCATTTGTTACAAAATTATTGTATAATTAAATCATTTACGTTCAAAAGTAAGAAAGTTCAAACATTATCATGTTCAATATCAACCAGTATCAAACCGAAAGTGTTTAAACAATTTTCTTCGATGACAGATTTAGTGATATTGCTAATTATTATTCTAATAAGTCTTAATTTGGTTCTAAAACGTTTTGTAGAGGTTTACGTAGAAATCGTAAAATATTTAACGACCCGTTTAAGGGTTTCCCTCATTATGTTATTGTGCCATTCGCATAAAATATATAAATACTAAATTTCTTATTTTGATTTGATGTCTTTCCTCATTAATATATATGAATTTGAAAAAAACTTTTAAAGATAGCAAATTTGTCCATGTTATTTATTTTTAACTAAATAAACGTACTGTGTATACATAATATTTTAAAGCTACAAATGAAAAATTATTAATAAGACTCTTCTTCTTATATATTGTTATAAACGCTTTAATCATTCCTTAAATTTTCTAAACCGTCAAATGAGGCACACTTCACTTATTTTATAATAATTTTTACCTAAAAAAGTCATTACGAAAGTTTAACTTTCAAATGTTGGATTGATTATTGACAATGTCAGTATTGAACTGTGTTTTTTTTTCTGTTAAGAAATTTCTCAATAGTGTTGAAATTAAGAGATGGATGTTGTTAAATTGAAAGCTACTAGGAAACAAACAACAAACAAGTCCCCGAACAAACTCCCCTTTGACAAATATTTGTTGAACTTGTTTCAGACAGCAGCACTTTGAGGGATTACAACTTCACTAACACTAACAAACCTTAAGTGCCACTCATCCGAATTGTTATGTAGGTTAAAAAATATGTTTTTAAGTGTAATGTGTATACTGTTTAGATATAAATAATCAATTAAGAAAAACATATATCTATACATGTTTCACTTAGTAAGCAGTAAACCAATTAGTCCAGCTATTGGTACCTAACTTTGATTATAATAATACAATACTAACATATTCTCTCAGTTTTCGATTTTGAGATTATAATCTTTTATCTAGGTAACAAAGTAATAGGGACTTATGGTGATTGGGTGAGTAGTGAGTATAGTTAGTTAGTTACAGTTAGTTAATTGTAACTAACTACTCTTTCTAACTACTAACTTTTAATTGGTCACATTTTTAAAAAGTAGTATTTTTCAAAACTTTCAGAAGATATATGCACATACAATCTGCTATTACTTAAAAATATTTATAGTTGCAGAAATACCTAGGAATGATTAATATATTTCTTAAAATTATAAGTTAAGAACACACGTTCAAGTAATAAAATTGCAACAAATAACAACAGCCTTATGTTTGCAATTCAGTTGCAGGATTTTGTTTATTTTAACCTTATATTTACGGTATTCTGTCCAAAATTACTGAATTTTAACAAATTAAAGTATAATACTCCTTGGAACCTCGGCAGAAGTCGCTTATTTTAAATAATTAGAAAATATTTTTGTTAAGTGTTTGTCTAATTTGTGTATATCTCAAATATTTTACTTTACTAAAAAAATATATAGTCCCAATACTTTGGCGATCTCAGCCCGACAACTAAGATCTAAAAGAACCATTTTATGTACTGGTTTATAATGGATGGATTTAAATGATTTATTTCAGTAAAGTAAAATGAATAAGGATAATCAATATATCGTAATAGATATTTATTAGACACCTGTAAGACGTAATAATAGCATAAATAAATCGTTCTGGTCATAATTAATATGCAAAGCCTTTATTATTATACATTATTGTTTATCTTATATTTATTTGATACTACTGTAGTTTTATCGTGTTACGAATATCTTGTAAGGTCAAAAGTATTTATTTATAAAGTAAAGAAAATTTTTAACTTCTCTAGTATTTTTAATTTGAAAAAAATTAAGTAATGAATTATTTAATATCATTTCAAACGTTAGGAATTTTACTGTACCAAATTTGGAATCATTTTAGTTAAATTTTACACGTGTGGCAATTTTAGAGATGTAGCAATTTATTTATATTCTAGTTTATTTTTAACTACACCACATTATTCGTTTAGTTGTATTTTTTTAAACAAACTGATTTCAATAAAACATATTATTGCGACTGTTATTCCACTATTTGAGTTTTAATTTCTGTATTAACAAAATATCAGTTAGTGTCAGAATACACTACCGTCCATGTAGAATTATGTGAGCCCGAGTTTAAATGGCCAAAGGAACTTAGAATGATAAAAAACTGTTTCTTAAGTATTTAAATCCTGAAATGTATAAAGACTATATAATGCATTCCTGTAACGTACGTATTAAAATATAAACGTGATATTTTGATGGATATTTAAGTAGTAAAGTGTAAATTTGATGTACATTGAAAACTATTTTCAGTACTTTATTTATCCCAACTAGGATAAACACTATTAAACTTTACAATACCCTATCGTAATACAAGTATAACATATAATTAAACAACGAAATTGGTGTTTTTGGAATTTTTAATTTTCTTAGTAACCTCCTTTCATAAGACAAATAATGTATCTACCGGCAATAAGTGTTGTGTTCATAAAGTGACATTCACACATGTTTTACTTACAACATGTCTTCATGCAGTGAGAAAGTTGTCTTAGGTTCATTGAAAAGTCTAAGGTACGTTAACTTTGTCACGTTAAAAGAAATATTCTTCTCACGAACAGGACGTTTCTTGGAAAGATAAATGTGAATCAGAAGTTTATACCAACCAATGGAACAGATATAAGTCATTTCCCTGTGTCGCCTGGGACCTTTTGGCTGTAACAGAGTTTAGGAACCTCTGTCTTTCTGTTCCAAATCCCCAATACAATTTATTGATAATCTGTATTTCGTAATATGTAATTTACTTTAAATTTATCTTTCAAGAAACATAGTATTTAGTATAAAACTTAACCTTTTGTCTGTTAATAATACAAGGTGTTTCAAAAAGAAGTACCTGATTTTTAACAGCTATATTTACTAGAAAAGAGGGCTTTACTCAATCATATTGGACATAAAAATACTCACAAAAGAATTAAGTTTACGAAAATCTATTAAAAATGTTCAATATGTCAAAAGCCAAATAATACAGACTCAATACTAGTGAACAACTTCTATCTCAGATAGGCATCAAGTTGGTAAATAGCTTTCCTTAATAACTAAAAATTATCAAAATTGAAAACAGTTAAAGGCCTGTTTAAAACACTTTCTGCACTTAGTGACTTTAAAAGCGTTTAATTCCATTTTAAAGCCTATAATGAGTAGCTGAGATGATCTTTTAAAGGCCCAGGCATAGTGTCTTGGGTGAGGGTGAATAAGAAATATATGGCGGGGAAGTTACTTCCACTAAGTCCATTATAGATTTGACCGTTGATATATTAATTCTATTTATTAAGAGCGATAAATATATATTTTTAACTATATTTTGTAGACGCAAAAAATAACGTCTAGTAATAGTCTTTTAATGGCGTTCAGTCAAAATAATAAGGTTTAAATTACTCATAATGTCTGTTTAACCATTTTAAATTATAAGATTATCAGAATTCAATTGGAAAGCTATTAGTGATCATTATGACTCATCTAAGTGCTCACTCATTCATTTTTTGTCAAAAGGAATAAAATAGAAATGATGGAATAAGACAAAGGAAACCATTAGGTAACAGCATTCCTTGACTTTTATCCTTACGGGTGAAATTCTGCGTATATTTAATAAAATATTATCAATTTTAGTATGTTGTGCTGGTTAATCCATTAATTACACCTCACTCATAACGAAATCTCTGGCCCACCAAACATATGTTAATGACATTTGGAGGAGTGTTAACTTTACGTGAGAGAAACCCATTAAGAAAGAATTTTCTGAAATTACATTTGTAAGGATCTAGTGCCCTTACTATTCATTTTTTCATAAGAGTTACGTAGGCATTATTTGAACTTTACAATGTATTTCAAACAGCTGATATAAATAAATGTAACATACTAGCTTGGCTAATAAATGGGTTATAATGGTGAAATTTTTAGGCTCATTTTTACTATTTCAATGCACACATTTATTTGTTTCTCTCCAAAGCAGGCTAGTAGTGTTTTATAGACTTTTATAGACTTATAGATAAAACTTTATCATCTAGTAGGACGGCAGCAGTCTGGGCATTTACATTGGTGTGGTGATTTAGAGAGATACTCGTTGGGATACGTTAGTATCCGTGGAGAATCATACGGTAGCGAAGCAAGAGCCGTAGGCTAGTAGTATTAACTATATAAAATAGTAAAAAGTGCGAGGTATATGTTAAATTAAGAAATAATTTACATTTGATTGAGTGTGTTAGTTTGTGTTGATATCATAAATGTTATTGTAAACATCTCAAATATAAATATATATTATATACTTTGCAAATAAAAAAAATAGTTAGGCATTTTGTGAGAATCCTTTGTATATCGTTACACATAATAGAATGTAATATGAATAAAAATCACTATCAATGTAATATTTTAATAAAAACACTGAATTACCATAATGACAAAAAGTTTCACAGTGCTGGATTTGTTCCCAACTAAACACTTACTTGATTTAAAATAAATTATATGTATATATATATATATATACTTTAGCACGTTATAGATGTATTTCCCTCCTAAATAAACTCATAACTAGTAAATGTGTAGGGCTATATACTAAAATAAAGTGTTAAATCAACAATTCGTTTCCATTACTTTTATTACTTGTATACATTAATTACCTAGATTAAATTCCTATTCTTCCCATTACTATATTTCTCCGTTTATGTACCGGCACACCTAGAACGGAGAACTTGGTTTCTACGGTCGTAATTAATTTATTAAATTACAAGAAAATACAATGTAAAAGCAAAAACCAAGTTGTATATTTCAAAATAGTTACTGTATTTTAAAAAAATACAAAAATGTGTATTTGTTTAGTAACATGTTACAGAACAAAAATGAATATATTTTTTTAACATGAATGTATATGTTTATAAGTAATAACTTATTTATTTATATTTACATAATTCAATACACAATGAAACCAGTTACACTGAAGCAGCTCATCCATTAATAGAGTCATTCATGTGAGTATCATAACTTCTAAACTAAGTTCACTTCACTTCATTTTAAATAAAAAAATATCAAAAGTACTAAACAATAATATAATAAAATAAGGAAAAGTACATGACGGTTATTAATAAAAATAATAAATGAAAAAATTAATAAAAATTTGACAAATAATAAGTATATAATTTAACATTGAACAACAATAACAATAATAAATATGTTTAAACAATTTAAAACAATATATAATCTGTAAAAACTACATGGAACAATAAACAATTATGTAGAAGGTTATGAACCAAATATAACATATCAGTTAAATAAAAATATGATAAATGATATGCATACAAATTCACAATGAACAACAATAACAGTAATAAATATATTTAAACAATTAACAATGTATAATCTGTAACAATAACTTAGAACAAAACCAATTATGTAAAATACATTAAACTAATAAAACAATTAATTTTAAAAGCTTTTAAAGAATAAAAAATTATATCAACATTCGTATGATCAGATAGTAACAAATTAGTGTACGATCTCATAAGGCGGTGGTGGGGGGTTAAGCGTGTGCTGTCGTACGGCAGTAGAAGACAGAGAATAGGAGTTTATTACGACTATGAAATGTGAGTTCACGGAAAGTCAGGCCTGGCAAGCTAGCAGCATCGTCCACCCCGCTACACATCAGTTTATATGAGCCCATTAGTGTTGTACTTGCGTCGTGACTCCAGAACCCAAACAACTCATCAAATGGAGCCGTGCACGTGTGTACATTAAAATATTTGTAAAAAAATCTCAAAAATTGTTTTTAAACTCTCTCTACCACTTCATGATATGTTGTATGAATATAATTCCAAATAACAGCACCACTCTTCAGCCTCGACATGACGAAAGCATTGTAAAGCACATTTATGGTATTACTGTTTTTGAAATTTTCATATTGCCTAAAGATGAAACCTGTTATTTATTCTACTGGCCCAGGCTATGCAAGGTTCGATATGAGGATTGAAAAATAGTTAATCATACATGTTTACACCCAAATCTTTAATTTTATTAACTCTAGAAATCGAACGACCATTAAAAAAATAAATGTTTCTGGAAGTAGTTATGCCCTCGGAAATGTCATAAAGTGACATTTTGAAACATCAAAAGTCATTTTTTTTTCAAAAAAACTCCAGTGAAATCTAACATTGTCAATTTCATCTTGTAAAATGGCAACATCATCAGGATTTTAATGTAATTAAATATCTTCAAATAATTGGCGAACAACAATTTCTCAGCGGAGTGTACACAATGTGTTAAATCATTATTAATAATAGTAAATAGGCACGGCTCCATGTTCGAGTCCTGAGGCACGCCTGATTGAAAATTAATTGTTAATGATGAAAAGCCACTGTAATGAACGAACTGTTTTCAATTTACTATATATGACTTAAAAATGTATAAGATTTGATGAGATTCCGTAGAAATGTAGTTTTTTTAGTAAAATATAATGATCAACCTTATCGTACGCCTTAGCCAGGTGAAATAATAAAGCGTCAGGCTCAGAGTCAAGTCCCGAGTAAACATGATATGTAAAATAAAGTAAATTGGTATTGATGGATCTTCCTAATCCATGCTGACTAATATAAATATATTTTTCAAAATGACTAAATAGTTATTTATGAACAACCATCCCAAATATCTTCCCTGGTACTGACAACACCACTACTGGTCTATAATTGATAATTTGAGAATTTTGACCACTCTTACATATAGGAGTTATTTTTGTGATTTTCCATTTCTAAGAGAAAATATTTCTTTTTTAGCTTAAATTTAACAAATATGTTAGGGGTTTAATTAATTTTCAGAACACCCTTAAAATAAATAATAATGAAGAAGTAAATCTGTTCCAGTAGTGCGTTTTGACTTTATTGTTTTATTGTTTGACTGTGTGCTTAGACAAGGCAGTGTCAGACATGACATCCTCCGCGCACTCCACACTTGGCTCCGTCACGTAACGCTTGTACACGGGACTGAAGTAATCTGCAAACGCACATGCAATCGTTACTCCGTTATCGTGCTTCACGCCATTGAAATTCATAACTAACATTTTATTTTGTTCGGTCTTTTTGCTTTTAACAAAGTTCCAAAATATACCACTATCTGTACCAATGTCGTTTTCTAGACGGATTGTATAGTTAGTATAGGATAAACTAATTTCATTTTTAACTGCAGTTCTTTGAGTTTTGAATAAATTGTAATCTTGTAATACATTTTATTTTTACCACCAAAGTTTCAAATTAGAAATTTTCAAAGGCGTAAACCAAAAGGGATATTTAGATTGTTTTCCTTTCTTCAATGGACAATATTCATTAAGAACATTATAAATTTGATTGTAAAAATATTCGAATGATTGATCATTGTTGGAAATCGAGTATAAATGAAAACAGTTAACATAGGATAAATCTTGATATATTTGAAGGAAGTTGGCTCTACTGAAACAATAACCAGCTGACTAGGTTAACTTTCACCCACAAGATAACAGAGTGGCAACAACAATACTTGTCAACAAACCTGTATGATAGGTGATCTTCATTTACCAATTGCTCCTCACACCTTGATACTACAATTTAATCAATATTTGAAAATATTAAATATAGAGTTTTGTCTTGAAAATCTTTAGTACAATTTTTCAAACTTAAAAGATGTAAATTCAAATACATCAAAAGCTCTTTACATAAATTGTCCCCTTCGTATAAAAAATGATTATAATAAATATATCAATTAAAATAGCCCATTATGAGTAAATAACTATCGAGGAAAGAGTTCACTTGTAAAAATGTATCGAAAAAATGTTGATATGTTCCTAGTGGCGATCTAGGTATGAATTATACTACACAAATATACAATACGTTTCCTACAACACAGACATATACACAGCCAGATATTCTACTCTACTACACAATAGCTCATCTGATAACTCTAAAAGTACCCCACATCCACCTTGCCTTTCAATTAATTCCAAGTTTCTGTCACATCTGAATGCATTATCAGCGTGTATGTACCAATGTAATAGTACGCGTATGGGTGAGTGGGTGGGTCAATATAATCGTATATATATCGATGCGTCCATAGGAATAAAGAAAAACAATTGAATTCTAATAAACTGTTTCAAAAGTGAGGTATTAAGTAAAGTGCCTTAGCTCTTAGAGCTCATGTCTGTCGTTATTTTTCTACAATTCACTAATATGTGAGAAAATAATCCATTTTGTATTGTTACGTGAAATTATGCCCGTCAATACCACTGTATGTGTATGGAAGGGTGGGTTGGTCAATACAACAGTACGTTTATGGGTGGGCGGGTGGATCAATACCACTGTACGTGTATGAGTGGGTGGGTGGGTCAATATAACTGAATGTAAATGGGTGGGCGGGTGGGTGTAAGTTAATCTATTTAGTTAATTGTTAAAGTAGCATTCAATAGAATCTGGAAAACCCTCAGTGAAACTAAAACTGTTTTTAAAATCTGTTTCTGTCAAAGCTACTATTTTATAATTGCTTGCTGATAAATTTCAATAAAAATAGTTAGTTTTGGTTCTTAGTCCTCTAAAACTTTTACAGTAAATAGATAGGTCAAATTTACTACTCATATTTTACTACGACCTTTTAAATAATAATACTAAGATATAAATAACAAATGTAAATCACAACATGAACGATAAATTAAATAAATAATTCCATAACAATACAACAAAAATGAAAACTGTGCAAAAATTATACATAATATATAACAATTACTTACAAACAAAAGGCTTTTACATACTCTCCAAGTCTTTTTCCCACATAATATTGATTGCTTCTTTGTCCCGTTGCGTGAAGATATTACAGTTGGCTGTCCACACCAGCTATCATCCCTTGGCCTTCGCAGTCTTCCGGGTCCTCTTCAGCAGCTCCCTGTTTACTGGGGTAAGTGACTCATTTACATATATGGAGTTCTCGCTGCTATACCCTTGATATGACGCCTTCAGGTTGCGTCGAACTTTTCTTTTATTAAAAACGAGTCGTTATCCAGACAACTGATGAAACGGGTGATAATAGGTCTTGGTTGTGATTTTTAAGAGTCTATCATACCCATCTAATGAAGCACGTCCAGCAGCTTTGGAGACCAGTTTTGTAATTGTAAAGCATTAGCAGGCCGATTTACGACCTGAATGAAGTTATCATTTTTGTTTTCAGGATTGCCGTAAACAATCAGGTTATTCCTATGGTAATATTGATCCAAATTTCGCAAATCAATTTGACTTTACTAAGAATGTTTTTGATCTTATTTGTTTCCCTATTAGTCTGCAAGATATCATCTTCACATATTTAAACATATTGATCAGTAACTAATTTTTTATGTCACTAAATTATATGTATTTTTTATGTCAGTACTTAATGATATGTACTAATTGTTTAAGAATCATCTTGGCTTTACTCCTTATAAGTTTCAGAATATATTTAACCAAGACTTGATATTATAAGAACACTTTTTACGGAACAATTCGTCTTCCAGTTTAAACGGTATACACTTCCGATCGTGATAAAATGACAAAGCAAGTTGTCGTTTCATCACGACAAGGTGGAACGGGGTTCATATCTCGTAACCAAAGTGGGTAATTAAACTAGAGCTTGAATACATATTACCACATTACACTTTGACTCCTGTGTGGTTTCATAAACTGCTGGGGTTGAAACAGGCAATTTATTATGGTAAGTAAATATAGTGGCTATAAGCAGAATTTCATGTAAACAAATGCGAGTATAGTTAATAAGGCTTGGTATTAATAATATATTTGTGAATACTAAACTGTTTGTTTTTGCTCTTACTAACAATTAATTTTTTTAATGTTTTCTGTACATATCAATAAGTAATAAATAAGTTAAATACAGTAGGTATAGACAAATTTTAAAAAATAAAATAATAGACACCTTTTGCTTTATATTTTCAATGTTTCCCTTGCGTCCTCCACGTCTTAAGACATTAAATAAAATATGAATAAGAGCAAAATATATATATTAATATTTACAAATATTTCTATATAAATATAACTCATCCTACAATATTTTTTTGAGGCTATAGCATGTTATTATAAATGTAAATTTTACTGATTGATATTCTATTTATACACGGGACACAATATTTTATTTATAATGTTGCTTAAATGAAATATTATTGGTAGTCATTAAATAAATCACTCATTTTGACCCAATACGTGATTGAAGAGTAACTAACAGGTCCGTTGATTCCTAAGAGCTATAGTTTTGTATCTGGTTTACTTCACTGCTGAATATTGTGTTCCCGTGTGGCTTAACAGTGCCACACGGTTTACGACGGCGGCTATCAGTGACTACTTTATTGCTGAATATTGTGCTCCCGTGTGGCTTAACAGTGCCGCACGGTTTACGACGGCGGCTATCAGTGACTACTTCATTGCTGAATATTGTGCTCCCGTGTGGCTTAACAGTGCCACATGGTTTACGACGGCGGCTATCAGTGACTACTTCATTGCTGAATATTGTGCTCCCGTGTGGCTTAACAGTGCCACACGGTTTACGACGGCGGCTATCAGTGACTACTTCATTGCTGAATATTGTGCTCCCGTGTGGCTTAGCAGTGCCACATGGTTTACGACGGTGGTTATCAATGACTACTTCATTGCTGAATATTGTGCTCCCGTGTGGCTTAACAGTGCCACATGGTTTACGACGGTGGCTATCAATGATTGCTTCATTGCTAAATATTGTGCTCCCGTGTGGCTTAACAGTGCCACACGGTTTACGACGGCGGCTATCAATGACTACTTCATTGCTGAATATTGTGCTCCCGTGTGGCTTAACAGTGCCACATGGTTTACGACGGTGGCTATCAATGACTACTTCATTGCTGAATATTGTGCTCCCGTGTGGCTTAACAGTGCCACACAGTTTACAACGGCGGCTATCAGTGACTACTTCACTGCTACCCCTCTACCATGGGTTCCAGTGCTAGCAAGATAGATACTTTGAATATAAGACAAAATCAGGCACTTCTCCTATATCTTAAAAAGATCCTATCCAGTGTAAATCTCCACATTATTCACGATATCACTTAACAAACAGTGCAACTTTAACCTAGAAAACCATCTATTCGCCTATCTTCCCAGTAAATCTTAAACGAACTTGAGCCAGAGACTAACTGGAAGTTACAGTAATTTGAGGTATGTCTGATGGTCAAAAAAGTTATTGCTATCAGATCTTATGATCATTATTTTTTGTACGAACTATCCTTGAAAGGAATGTACTATGTTGAGTCGCTTTCACACCGGTGTGGGAATTAATAGAAATATAGGTGGATATTGGAAAACTATGAACAATATGATTGCAGTGTCTAAATTTGTGGAATATGGGGTAGTTTTTTGGAGTAGCTTTATTATTGTGATGTTTCAAAAATTGTTTGAAAGGGTAATTTTGAAAAATGCCTAATACCTTAATACCTGTGAATCCAATGGTTAAATATATTTTCTTCAAGATCACTTTTTTATATTAAATAATGAACTCGTTCTACTTTGTTTAACACTTTTGGTTTAAAAACTACATTAAAAACGTATATTTACCAAGGAAATATTTTACTTTATTCGCTCAGATTTATCATTTCATTGCACCGACAGTTCACTGTAATACTTCAGTAGTTAGTAACAGTTAACTATTACAGTAGAACAAAGTGAGAGGATTTTGTTAACATAGATATTTGAACAATTTTTATAATGTTATTGTTAAAATAATATGTAAGTTACATTACCAGGTTTAATGTTTTCGTTATTTGTATATGGTTTGTTTGTTACTATGTAAAGTTGTTGTTTAGAATTTATTATTTATTGTACGAGTGAAATTAATTGCGGTTCAGTTCTGGAGGATGTAAGAAAGAGGATGAGATAAAAACTTGTTATTAAGTCATATTTTTATTTGTATCGCTCCACTTATAAATTCATATCAATCAGTATACTAAGAAGAAACATATAGGGACCACTAAGAGTTCCTATGTTGTCTGCTAAGATTAAGGTCAGCATGTTTTTATTAATTCATTTTTGTTTCCAGTTATTTTCTTTGTATTACTGAAAGGTATTGTAAATATTTAATTACTATCGAGAAGAAAATGACTGTTTTATATTGTGTTTAAAAATGTATTTTTACAATCGTATATTTAAAAATTCTATGAACTTATTTATAAAACTTTTAAGCATACTTACTACATTAATAATATATCCATATAGTATAAAAGAACGATTACATTGCTTTGTATCTATTTGTATATAAAAATTAGTAAAATGTTAAAACACAAAAATAATTATTTAACATTTAAAACATTTTCTTATTCGAATATGGTTGATTAAGTGTCAACTAATAATGAATGTTAAAAAACCATAGTTATAAATACAAGAAATGTAATTCAATGAATAAGAAAAATACACACTCACTATATGCCAATTTTTAAAAACTGTTCTTTAATCAGTGGTAATATACGATATATACATATACTGTATACACATTCAAAAACATCATGAACGACTTTTTGAAACAGGAAATTTCACTTTACGCTAAACTTTAAACTAATTGCTAAAAAAATGAATCAGAGAAACTGAGTAATTTGTTTATAAACGTTCATATAATTACACTTACAATAGTAAAATAGTTAAGGGATGATAACAAACAACGTTCTATCATTAGTTATAACATATATCTAATAAGCAAAATAAATATGTTCTGTTACATAGTTATCATCTATGACAATATTGTCAACAGTACTCGTACATTCAAAATATGATCTGATAAGAGACTGCACGTGGCTGCAAGTGCCCTGCTCAGCACGTGGGGAGAATGTAAATGTTATTTAATTTACTAGATACACTCCACGGGAATATAATAAATATACCTCTATCTTGTTGGATAAACAAATTACGTTTCACAACTTGCAGATGTATTTTTTAATTAAATTAAATCAAAGTTAATACGTATTGACCAATGTCGTTATATTTTAAAGAAAGGCACACATGTTTTAAACATTACCTTCAGAGAATACTTCAGTATATTATAAGTAAAATGTTATACACCTTATACAATTCCTATACTAAAATAATTAATAAATGTATTTATTTTTCACTTATATAGTAAATTTTAATAAATTATGCTTGTAAAGTAATCAATATGGGCACCTTTAAATATATCATCCTGAATTAAAGTTATTACATTAATTTAAATTGTTTCACTATTACGTACTCATATTAAAAATAATTAAGAAACATTATTTCTTCTATCGTTTGTATTTACTGGCACTCAAGTAAGTATCCCTGTACAAACTAAATATTTTAGATATATTTCTTAAAAACGGTGGAACAAAGAATTTCGTTCACTGAACTTCAGATTCTAGTTTATTGGTTATAAAATAATGTACAGGATAGTACTAAATTAAACTAGGATTTTACAACTTTATAAAATATTGTGCAGTGGTTATAGTAGTGTTATTTTATTAATATATTTATGAACGTATTAAATAATGTAGTAAGCTTGAAAATATGGTCGCTGTTATTTCATTATGCACGTTATGCAATATGCATTTGATTTAATTGCTATACAATTATTATTTATAGAAAGATTATGAATGTTTTTGTTAAGTTAAATTTATTTTACAAAGTATTATTTAGTTACTATGTAAGACAATAAAATATAAAATTATTAAATTTTAACTAAAAATTCGGCTGTATTTTTGTTGAAATAATTTAAAATTTAGTTTATTCTACTAAATAAGCAATTTTTTGAAATTGCTATTTCCTCTTGGGAATCTCATTGTAGGAACATACAATTGATTGTGTTGTAAATTAATATTCGCTAGTTATTTAAAGTTTTTTGTTTTGGTATTTCTATTCCTAACTGTGAAATCCGACCCGCATAAGAGCTCCATGTTAACTAAATGTAAGATATCTCAGCAACCATTAGAGATAGAGGCCTAATTTTTTTTTTAAAGGTGTGGTCTTTATCTAGTTCCCCACACAGGGTTTTTTTGTTTTTCTTAGTAAAAGTATTTTTAAAACTAAATTTAAAAATGGTTGTAAAAAATAAACTTTTTTTTCCCTAAATTATTTTTTTACTCAGCCCTACAAAAAGATATTGCAATATCCCTGTGTCAGGAACTAGATATTTATGCCAAGTATAAGCAAAACAAATTTGGTGATGATATCTCTAATAGTTATTGATCCAGCTTACATCAAAGTTTAAAAAAGTAACTTTTCCGCAATCGTGAAAACAAAATTAACTTTACTGAAAAAATGTCATTACTTACAATATAATGTGGCTAATAGTGTCCTGCACTGTAGGATGGGTTATCTTGATCCTCCTGGCCATCATACAAGTCCTCCAGTTTTCTTTTGGATAGGCTTCTTTTTTGACGAATTTTTTTTTCCAAGTCCATCGCAGCTTTCTCTGACTTGCGTACTCGATCACTATCAAGTTTTTTCATAGCATCCACCATATAACGGCCGGCTTGAAGTCCCAAGTGCTCCAAAACTGTAATCTTGCTAAAGTAACCATCATTGTATGACAATATAGCTTCAAATGTTCCAAATTTCAGTGTTTCCAGGGATACAAATGTTCTTTTGGGGACACGAGTCCAAATCAAGTTATTGAGGGATTCATTCGGATTTTGGGATTTTCCGGACAGGCACTTTTCCAGAAGTTCTGTTTTAGATAGGTCTCTGAAGGTGTCTTTTAACTCTAACATAACTGTTTCTGGTAAGTGGAAGTGGTTTTTATGATCATATGTATCTTCTTTTATACGAGCTTGGTTGAACTTACACCAAGTATCTGAAGTCGCAGGGCACAGGTTGTGGGTCGGGTGGTCATTGGTGGACTGGACATGAAAGTACAGAGCCCATACAGCAGTTTTCATGTCTGAAACACTTTTTGTGTTTCTTCGTATGGCTAAGCCATTGAACACTTGAAGCTTTTGAATAGCTGTATTGGTCAAACGGTCTTTTCCGCCCAGTTTTTTGCCGTCAGAAAGCACTATAGCCTTTTTCTTTTCTTTTAACTTGCGTAGTCGTGTGCCCATCCGTTTCTGGATGTGGCCTACACATTCCAGCTTTTGTATAGCTTCATCTGGACCATATGGCATAGAGGTACTTACAGTCAAAAAAGAACTTGTATCACCGTCACCCAAGTATTTGGTATACTTTACATTGTACAGTGAAACCGACCTATGAAAAATTTTCAGTGCTCCATCGACCTCCATTCCTCCACTGGTTCCTAGGTAGTTAGCCTTACAGGAGTCTAAATGGTTTTGGCTTCCTCTGCCAGGACAAAGGCAGTGTTTACTCATAATATGAATGTCCAAAACTTTGCCCGTATCCACAGACGTTACCGATACAATGCCGTTGAGCGAGACGTGGCCTCTTTTCTGCCAAGACCCATCAACGGCAACACAGAGTTGCCTACTTTCTGGGTCATCAGTCTCATTGACAGCTTCGTCAACTGCTGTTTTCATGGACTGTTTGCAGATGTCCTCACAAATATGGCCTAAGAAAGCCTGGTGTTTATTGAATTTCGTTGGAGGCGCAGGTAGGTTGAGTATTCCGCAAAGGGACTGCGATGAAGTTTCTCCTTTACCAATAACCCGCATACCGTACCCTAACCTTAAATTTAGTTCAAAAAATGTTTGACTAGCTTTTAGGCCTAATTCATTGTTTATTTGGGGCAAGCATACTTTAGAACAGTTTTCAAAGCTCGTATTTGAGAGTTCACATGCTGTGCAAGAAATGCTAATTTTGGTTGCTAGCCCAACCAGTAACTTGCTTGAGATCTTTAGGGAACTATGGCAATGCTTGCATACTGCTACTTCCTTGAGTACACTTTCAAACTGGACTAGGTTTACTATACTGAACACAAGGCTATCATTTCTTTTGTCATAATTATCAAAGTTCTTGCCAATCTTCTCTTTGGACCTTGATGTAGTACTAGGCCTACCTTCTGGGTCAGGAGTGTTAGGGCTATGATGTGTTCTGGATTTTCCAACAGGTTTCCTTACTTTATAACAAGCACCTCGAGATCCAACCTTCTTCTTGTTTCCCATAATTTCACACTTCAACTAATATTTATTGGGAAATAGAAATAACACTTTTTAATTTCATCAAAACTCAAACAAAATATAACCAAAATAAATAAAGTAAACAAACACTGTCTAACTGCTGTTATTTCGTCTGTCATTCAGTGTGACCAACACAAAACTACAACAGAACGAAATTGTCTCATTTCCATGAATAATCAGTATGTATGAAACACATTGTTACAAGAGGCTCAAAATCTCGTCTAAAAACTGAGTGACATGTGTTTACAAATTATTTTTTTCGAATATAAACAATTTTTTGTATATTAAGTGTTGTATATCATTTTAAAGAGGAGATTTCAAAGAATAATATTCAACCAAAAACTGAAAATCGATTAAAATAAAATATTTTCTGGTCAGACTGCCCTTAATGAAATATCCTTCTATAATAGATAATAACCCTCACAGTTCTATTATTGGACAATTGATACTACTGTTGCCGCAATAATTATGTGCATACGAGTTTGAAAGTTGTTTTCTAAGAAACTATGAACTCTTTGAACACTCCAATCACACCATTGTTTTTTTTTTTTTCTTTAATTATGCAGTATTACATACGAATTTTAAAGTTTTATTGTTAGTTCTAGCAATTTTTATCTTAGTTGGAACAAAAATGTACCGGTATTTTAATTGGTTTTCACTATACATACAATTTACACCATTATTACTAAAAACCCGTTTATGTAGTGTATTTTTATTTCAATATGTGTAAAGTAGAAATGTTTTCAATATGTTTTATAAATTTAATAATTTTTATCTTGTCAAGGATAAGGTCATATCAATTACCTGAAAAATTATTTTCTTCGTTTCTAGAGGTCGTAAAATTTATAATTTGCTCCTGTTATAATCCTTCTTACTTGTATAATTGTGAGAAATTATTTGAACAAATTATAAGACAAATTGCTATCAACCACATATTAAAATATCAATGCGCTACATGAACTGGTTTTTCAGTAATAAGTATAAATTTGATACATAGTGAAAACTAGTCAAAATTCAGGTACTTTTTGTTCCTACTAAGATAAAAATTATTAGAACTTACAATAAAAATTTTAAATTCATATGTCATAACGCATAATTAAACAAAAAGACAATGGTACGATTATCGTTAAAATATGGTTCTTAGTTTATTAGTTTATGTAAATTCTATAACGCATAATCCTATAAAAAGCAAATGTCATTTTAAAGTTAATGTATAGGTAACATTAATCGTAAAAAAAAATAAATACTCTATCTCAATAAACTTTACGTTTTTGTAAAAACACTTAGAACTGTTGAGTATTTTTATTTCAATACGATATTGAAAACAAAATAAACCTAGTAAAAGAATATAAAATAATTTACAATTGAATTATGTTAAAATCACTCAACATCTTACTTTTGCACATGAAATAAATTCTAAAACTTTGTAAGTTCGCTGTCAATAAATTGTTCTACTTTATATAAACGTTTCGTGTATATATGATAGTGTTATTTAGTCACTAGCTGACCTGACAGGATTCACCCTGTCTTATTTATGAGTTGAATATTTGAATTATATTAAATAAATATTAAACAACTTTCAAATAAGAATTCTTAACTGCAATGGTTTTTTTTGTACTCAACATATAGTTTTTTTCTGGGCCATAAATATATTATGATGATGGTTTTCCAACTCAAGAACAGGCAACGTACAATTGCTCCTGTGAATTATTTCTAGGCATAGCAAATGCAAGTTAGATAAAAAATTATAATCTGTCAGAATCAAATGGCACGTCGTTAGGAATTATGGGATTGGTGGCAAATTAATTTACTTTTATAACTGTAAGATCTTACAGTTATAAAAGTAAATTAATTTGCCACCAATCCCATAATTCCTAACGACGTGCCATTTGATTCTGACAGATTATAATTTTTTATCTAACTTGCATTTGCTATGCCTAGAAATAATTCACAGGAGCAATTGTACGTTGCCTGTTCTTGAGTTGGAAAACCATCATCATAATATATTTATGGCCCAGAAAAAAACTATATGTTGAGTACAAAAAAAACCATTGCAGTTAAGAATTCTTATTTGAAAGTTGTTTAATATTTATTTAATATAATTCAAATATTCAACTCATAAATAAGACAGGGTGAATCCTGTCAGGTCAGCTAGTGACTAAATAACACTATCATATATACACGAAACGTTTATATAAAGTAGAACAATTTATTGACAGCGAACTTACAAAGTTTTAGAATTTATTTCATGTGCAAAAGTAAGATGTTGAGTGATTTTATACTGATTTATCATTTATAAAGTTGTCATAAGCCCGATTATTGATTAAGTGGTTATTGTGAAATTTTACATTGGGGGTTTTCACTATTTTTAATCTGATAGTATTTTTTAGACAAAATATCGATAACTGAGTTTGGACAAAATCAGAAAATTAACAACCAACTGCTTTATCGTTAATTTTTTATTGTTTAAAACTTGTTGGAGTAATAATATGGTATCACCATTTCACAGTTTTGGATCGCTAAATAACAAATATATTATAATAAATCCATAGGAGAGTTATTAAATAATGTTTACGCTCAGATATATCAACACAAACACTTTATTAAAATCTGAAGATATGTATTATAATTAATACAATGAAAAATATAACTAATACTAAACAACATTCTACAAAACAATTGTTTTATTATAAATATAATAAACTCCTGGGAGAATGTCAATAGTAAATTTATTTTATGAAAAGAATAATATATTGATTCTTAATGTTAAAGGTAAATAAACCTAACAAGTTAATAATTTAAAATTATTGATCAGTTACATTTTGTGATATTTCAATGAAAAAAATACTTCATTTTGTTTTAAAGGAGATATTATTTTCATAGTTAATTAATTAGATTGATACTGATTGAATAGAGAGTGTAGTTTGATGGTTTACATTGTTTATATTTTAACCATTATTGTACATTTCATGACACAATACCTAATAAATCTGTAACACTGCTTGTGATCCAATAGTTATTTTTTTATTTACATGCATTCAGGTTCATAGTTGTATTTCAACTTTAGTCCCCATCCTTTAATCACGTTATACATATTTTTCACTGCTGCCTTGGTAGAAGGATTTATCTGGTCCTTTGCCAACATAATATCTAGCATTGGAGGCTTATTGGATCCTGAAAAAGAAATGTTTATTTTACAAACTATTAACTTAATTATAAATAAGATTATTAATTAGTGGTTCACTAGCCCCCATGTACCACAAATAAATAATTTTAATTTAGAATTAGGTTGATACAAATATTTCTATAATATGAGTTCTGGTGAGGACTACTACACATACCGCTAGAAGACTACCCGTCATTGACCCATCCGCCCTCCCATACATGTACGGTGGGTGTTGACCCACCCGCCTCCCATACACGTACGGTGGGTATTGACCCACCCGCCCTCCAATAGACGTACGGTGGGTGTTGACTCACCCACCCTCCCATACATGTACGGTGGGTATTGACCCACCCACCCTCCCATACACGTACGGTGGGTATTGGCCCACCCACCCTCCCATACACGTACGGTGGGTATTGACCCACCCACCCTCCCATACACGTATGGTGGGTATTGACCCACCCGCCCTCCCATACATGTACGGTGGTCCCATATGGACGAATTATGGACGGGTAAATCAATATTCGTCCATAATTATTTCTTATATAGGATTTATTTAACATATATAAAGAAGAAAACCTGCCTAGTAGAGTTATTATTATTATTTTTTTATATATAATCCTGCAGTAAAATATTTTGTATTGATTCAACAGTTTCTAGTGACTTAATGGTTGTAGAGGTTTAATGTATTTTTATATATTAAAAAAATATTAATAGGACATACATGTCAATATTTAAAATGATTCTCAATCATTATAAAAATATATTTTTTATTGCTCATTGTAATTGTCAAATATAATGTGACAGATCGTTAGGTTTATAAAACCTCGTTCTTAAACCTTTTCTGAAATAAGCTTGTAAGATAAGTATACACTTTCAAAACATCATACCAAACTACCTGGAATAACTTTGAAAACTCAGTAGCAAAAGAACTATTAACATGGACCTGAATAACTGAGCAAAAAGTTGTAACAAATCCACAAAAAATAATATAAATAATATATAAAATTATGAATATAGTTGTCTTATATTCCATTGCACTATGTGTATTTCAATTATATTAAAGTTATGAGATACATGCAAGGTTTTAAGTTCGTAAATACATTAATATCAATCAATAAATCAAAACAAAATTATCATAGTATTACATTTATTCTCTAAAATTAAGTGGAATTCATCTCTACATTAAACAATCTAACTAGGCGAAAATGTGGTTAGCACCAGTTTTGAGACGAACTTCTTAGGCCTCATTATTGATTCTAATTTAACTTTTAGTAATCACATAGAAAAGGTCACCAGAAAGCTTTCTAGCTGCATTTTTATGTTAAGAAGATTGGACTCGTTTACAGACAAAAATATCCTCTTATTGGCATATTATTATGGTTGTTTTTCCCCACATCAGTTATGCGTTGCCAATTTGGGGTTTTGAAAGTTCCAAGACGAAGGCTATTTTCATTCTCCAAAAGAGAGCCATAAGAATCATATTTGGCTTGAAAAATTCCGATTCCTGTCGGGGTGTTTCAGAGAACACAATATTTTAACATTCCCATCTCTATTCATTCTACAATCCCTTATGTTTGTTAAAAAATATCCACATATATTTAAAAAAAAACTAATCCGAGATTTACCTTTAGGAACAGTAACTCCCTTACTCTTCCCAAACACAAAACCTCTTTTTTCCAAAAACAAATGTTATATTCATCCACATTATTGTACAATAAGTTGCCAGTAAATATAAAAAGTATTGATTGTTTGAATAAGTTTAAGAGAACTGTAAAGAGTATTCTTTTGAAAAAGGAATATTATAGTGTTAACTGTTTTTTCTAGATAAATTTAATCAAGTCTAGTTTTAAATGTAACTTCAATGTGACGATTGTCATTGCATGTCCATATTTTAATGACAATAAATGATTGAGTATTGAGTATCATATTTACTGGGTAATCAACTCAAGGTGGCCACTATTGGGATCTCAAGAATTATTGATTTTCAGCATACTTTAAACTGGGAACTTACCCTCATTTTTATGCTCACTAAAATAACGTAGGTAAAATTTTAAAATTCAGTCACCATTTTACAATATGGCGGTCAACTTTGAAATTTATTGTATTAACCCCTATTTTTACTATGGACTTAGGTTTTATTAGTAACTAAGATTTGTTTTCTTTTACTATTATTTTGATATTCTTAATCGTTGCGCCACTAGAAGCGCTGAAAGTTTCAGAAATCCTTATTTCAACAATTTATTAAAGATGCATGTTTTGCTATTTTCAAAATAAAGCTTAATTTACAATTCATTATTTTTATTCGATTCAATATTTAAAAGTTCTTGCAGTTTCACAAATAAATATTTCATACAAAAATTTTACAATCACGTAGTTCAAAATCACCATTTTCCAATTAGCGGGAAACTTCGAAATAACTTATAGTATCCCCTATTTTTTATGATGGGTAAGTTTACCTAGTGATTCCAAGACTTTTATGCTGGATATTATTTTGATATACCTAACCGTTTCACTGCTATAAAAATTGTTAAACTAAGAATTTCGGAAAATGTCAGTGATTCTAGCATAATAATAAGTATTTTAAAATAATACTAAGTATAAAAAAAGTTTTAGAATCACTAGGTAAACCAAATCTATAATGAAAATAGGGGTTACTATAAGTCATTTCAAATTTGCCCGCTAATTCGAAAATGACGCCTTTCAACTACGTGAATGTAATATTTTTGCACAGAATATGTATTTGTGAAACTGCAAGAGTTTTTAAATAATCAATTGAATAAAAATATTGCATTATAATTTAAGATTTTTTTTTTAAATGCCAAAACACGCCTCTCTAATAAATTGTTGTAATAAGGATTTCTGAAACTTTCAGCGCGCTTACCCGCGAAAGGGCTAAGTATATGAAAATAATACCAATTGTAAAACATTTTAAAAAATACTATTTAAAACTAAATCCATCATAAACTTAGGGGTTTCCATAAAAAATTTCAAAGTTGACTACCATATTTGAAAACGGTGACCGAATTTTATATACGGAATTTTAATGAGCATAAAAAATATGGGTAAGTTCCCTATTTAAAGTTTGCTGTAAAATCTATACTTTTGAAATCCCAAATATGGCCACCTTGAGTAGATCACCCTGTATATATACTTTATCATATACGTAATTATACATAGTAATAAAACAATTTTTATCTGTAAATTTACCGCTAGCTATAAAAACGTTTAACTGTACTACATGACTTTGAGGAAGTTTACATGTATATAAAATAATTGAATATAAGAAAATGTTAAAAGGTAATACATTTTCTGGAGGATAAAATGTAAGTAAACGCACAAGATTAGGTAGTAGATAGTATTGTCCAGTCCTAACCTAGCCTTAAAAATAAAGTCGTTTTTCATTTCATTTCATTAAATAGCAATAGTGAAAATTGGGTTTAAATCTAGAAAGATATATATTTTTTAACACATACCTTCTAAATCACTGCAAATATAGCATACAACTAATTTGCCGTCGTTAAAAATTGTGTGCCATTTCCATGTATGTTCAGAATCCTCATTTTCAGCAACTGAAATATAATATATACGTCAACTTATATTTAAGTGGAGCTTCAAAAGTTATATACTCATCAAAATACTTGAGTAAATTATTCAATAAATGTTAATGAACAATTCCATTAATTAGTTTTAAAGCATAATGTTACTATATATAAAAGTCATGATTAAACAATACTTCTTTAACTATAAAGTATAAACTAAATTAATAAATATGCGTTATGTATAACTTGTGATTTCAATAACATAGCTTATGTTTTTATAAAAGGTACCCCAAACCCTCTAACAACACCTTTATATATTATTTCTGTTTTAAAGATAAACAACACAACATTTAAATTTACATA
The DNA here is from genome assembly GCA_035578905.1 of Stictocephala bisonia. NCBI lineage: Eukaryota > Metazoa > Arthropoda > Insecta > Hemiptera > Membracidae > Stictocephala > Stictocephala bisonia. The sequence goes on from JAQJVL010000028.1 coordinate 996,248, forward strand.
CACTGAGCTCACACAGCCACCATTATGTGTTTTAACCAAACAATATTTAATAAAAGAATGCTATGATACATTTCAGTTTGGTTTTTAGCTTTATAGCCCAAAAACGTACTTATAGAAAAAAACATTAATTTTTGAAGAGTACAATTTTTATTTTCAAATCTTTGGCTTCTTAAAAAGGTTAAAATTAAATGTCTTCAAAACGGCATAGAATAAAAAGGTAAGTGTTCTAAAATTTTAGTTATAGAATTTAGTTGTAATTATAAGGTAACAAGTTTCAGAAAATTTGACAACAAAGAAAGAGAAAACCTTTTTTATTTATTCTGAGTTCCAAACAACATCGATTTACAGCACTAGTGCTGAACCACAACAATTATCTGTTTTATTTTTATTTGCACCAATCAGCTGTTTAAAACTTTACTTTGTTAAACTAAGTTAAATACGCTCAATAATGGTGTCCATTGTGACCATAACAGTGTAAATGACATTCTTAAGTTGCTCATTACACACTTGTGAACTGTTGTGCCATTATTTTATGCCAGTGAGTCAAAATAGTTGTATAGTAAACATTTTATGAATATAGTGTCTCAGTGCTAACACATTTACTGTTGTTCATAACTGACTCTATGAGCCTGAAAACTTTCAAGTGAGTATGGCAGACACTGGTGTTGGAAGGACCAGGTAGGTTCTGTTGGGTTTTATATATACTTAATAGATTTGGAGAAAAGCCTCGTAAAAGCATTGTTAAAGTGGGTATTTAAATAAAGCAAAAAAACTGTAGGAAGAGTTCTTAATGAAGGTGCATACCCATTTCATGCACTTGCGCCTCGATAATATCCACGCCAGGTAGATTGTTCCCGGTGTAAAACTATCAGACAACCCAGAATGTTGCTATCTTTTCTCTTTACTGATCTGGCAATCTTTAATGAAGATGTGAGTTTTAACACTCGAAACATCCATGTGTTGATCAGCGTGGGATAGTCAGCCACGTTTGTCTGGGCTGGACTTCTGGGCGATATTTCAATCGGCACTTACATTCTGTGGAAGAGGTAGGAATCGCCTCATATCTTGCATTAGTAATTTGTTATTGAAGGATTTTATATTAAAGGCAGAGTGAACGTGTGGTTCTAGCATGACAAAGCAGCCGGTATGTAGTTCACTATCATTTGACCCTAGCGTTTTGTCAACAATGAATTTGTCATGGAGGACCTATGTTGGGGCCAACTGCATCACCGGACTTGACCCCTTTGGATTTTTATTTATGGGGTAGGTTGAAGAGGTAGTTTATTCTAAACCTTTCAATAATTAAATTCAACTGGTCGGAATTCACCATAGTCATCCAATAAAAAAATATACTAATAAATATTTGGTACTCGAAGTTGCACTGTTTAAGATATGCAATGACACTAGTGATGTTGATATTACACAGTGCAATTGTTCAATAGTGCAATTAATTGATGATTTCATTCAGTATTCTATTGTAAGAATTCAACTTATTTTCAATATTTGTATCAAAACAACGTAGGTATGGTTATTATTTTTATGATAAACTCAGTTCGGTCAGTAGTATTTAGTTTATTTAGAAAAAATAAACGTTTCTTCTTAGATTATTCAAAATTTAATCAATTTTAAATTGTTAAATTAGCAATAACATTTTCTAACAGCAACCTAATAAGAAAATATATATAAAATAACTCTTTTTTACTGTACTCCATTTTTAAGATAATAACGTAAAAAAACTTTTAACACGAAATTTTATTCATATATTAACAATTTTAAGTACAACAATAGTGACTTTTGAGAAAATGTTGAGTTATTGAACGTGTTAATATGATGTTTTGGCTTATCGTTTATCACTGATTAATACTACAAAATATTGTTAGCAACTTATGGGACAGAGTGCATACTAAAATGTCGTTAATAAATCAACGATGTATACTGAGTAGCTACATTTATAAAACTTGGGAAACCATAAAAAATATTGTAATGTTCAAAACAGTTTTTTTTCTTTTTTTAAGAATATACAACGTATAATTATGCAGAGAGTTTGAGAGTATTAACGATTCTGTTAGTCGAATACTTATAAAACAATAAACTAAAAAGTTAAAACAATAAAAACAACATCCAAAAAACAACAATAAAAAAATACAGGCATTTATAAGATAAACTGTTCTGATTGTCCAAGGTTTTACATTGGCCAAACAGGTCGTTCTTTTAAAAACGTTTCTCTGAACATCTTCCTAAACAATCAACAAGTCAGAAATCAAAATAAATATGTAGTTGCTGAACATTTAATTTCTAATGGACATAATATTGACAGGCTAGAAAACAATTTAAAAATTTTATATAAATGCAATAAATTACATTTATGACTACAATAGAAGAACTCAATATTTACAATGCTTTCAAATGTGATCCAAGTAATATTTTGAATGACAAATTAAAATACAAGTCTAACGTACTGTTCAACCGAATAAACAACATGCAGTCACAAAGGAAGAACATTAATACAGTTATAGTCCAAGGTTAACAAGTGGAAGTAGGGTAACATAATTGAGTTCGTTTCCTGCTCATTAGTCATCAGTTGGTGTCTATCGCCGGCCGGAAAATGTGTTGTACTCATTTTTTAATATGTTTAAATGTTTTGTAGTTCTAGTGTTTTAATGTTTTAAACAGTGACGTTTTTGGAAGCCTGATTATGAAGCTATATGCTTTGAAATGTACATAGCAGTAATGTAATTGAAGAACTTTTACGACAGAAAAAAGTAATTTAAACAAGTATTATTCCTATAATATAACAGTTCTGGAGGCTAATAAAACAAAATGAATAAATAAAAACAAGTAAATCATTAAGAGTAAAAAAGCTGGAACAATTTTAAGCACATTATTTTAGAGATAGTTTTTTAACCAGCATAATACGTGTTGGTACATATACAGTAAAATTAAACGTCACAAAACACAAATGCAATACAATATAAGCACAAAAAGCACAAATATATTACAATACAAGTACAAAATGCACAAATTTTTTGGTAAACAATTTCGGTGAACCACGTTCACCTTCTTCAGACCAGAAGGATTCACAAAAGAACGGAAAGTGGTGTTCAACAACACAATTTATCCCCCAAAAACATAAAATTACATATTACAAAACTTTGAAAGTAATTTAATTAAAGTACATAGAAAAATTAAAAGCAGTATTAGATCATAGATAATTTACAAAAAATAGGTTATTATCAACCAACCTAGAACCAACGGTATTAGTTATAAAATAAGAACTACCTTTACGTACATAAAAAACTATTTGTGCCATTTGTACAAAAAAATATACAATTTTTAAGTCACAGTATTTAATTCAAGAATATTTTCAGTATATGATACAAGAAATAAAAATTTTATTTCAAATCTAACAAAATTCAATACGGATCTTTAAAAATAAACCAGGCTAAGAGTATGATAAACAGTCATTTCTAAAGATAAGAAACTAAAATTGTATGAGAGTTATGCAAAAATGAGTTACGTATAAAAGTGTATTGAATATATTACTGGCACTATGAATATAAAAGCCACTATATTAGCATAAATTAAAATCACTTACGTTGCCCATGAATTACACCATCATCGTCCTCGTACACTTTCCAGTACAATGTTGATGGTGTTCTTCTAAAAATTCAAAATGAAGTACTTTAATAGTTAAATGTAATAGTAATTTATGGTAAAAAATATCATATTTTATAACGTAATATAATTCAAATACATGAAGGGTGTTGAAAAAATATGGAACCACCTTATTTTCTCTTAAATGAGTCCAGATAAAAATGATTTAGTATAACATACACAAATTTTGGAATCATAGCCTGGGAATATACACCAGGAAATTCAATATGGAATATTTTATTTCTACAAAAGAAGGCTCTGAGGAACATAGAGGATGCACCTTTTCAAAAATATTGCAAACCACTATTTCAACGTAACCAAATCTTGACCATCACCTCCACATATATCATAGTATTAATAAAATTTACTTTTTAAATAATCAACAAAAACCTATCACTTTAGAAACAAGTGTCACTAATATAATTAATTTAACAATAAACTTAATCTAAACATACAACAACATAAGCTTCACAAAACTAGAAGAACCCCACAGTTCTTAGGAAATAAACATTTCAATTTATTACCAAACAACCTAAAAATAATCGAAAATTATAAACATGTTTTAAACAAATTAAAAAATATCTACTATAAAGGCCCTATTATAAACTAAAAGAAAACCTTGAAGAACATAATCATAGGACGATTCCCCGATCTTTACGACCGTGGAGAAGATGACTTGGTAAATAATAAATGAAAGAGGATAGCTTGGCCTCCACGATGTCTAGACTGACACCCATTGATTGCTATATTTGGTGGCTCATCATGTAACAATTGTATGCCACACAGTTCGAAACGTGTAGAAAAGGTAAGGTTTTTGACAGCGTCTGAACTCCAGATTTCACATGTGTAGCAGAGTAAACGGAGAAGATTTTAAACATGTTCACAAATGATATAAACTGTGGGAGGCATGATAGTATGTTATTCTTTGTGTGAACTGTAGCTAAGGATACAATAAAATACGTAACTTACAAAAAATACCGTTAAAAACTTGTATTTTTAGTTGAAACAATTAGCAGATTATAAATATTTTAGTTCCGAATCAGCTGATTTGTTCAACATATTCGGCTGGTGTAGAAATTACACATGTACATTGTACAGTAATTAGTTTGTTGTTTATAACCAATACGATTTAGGCTACCTAATAATGTATCTAATCAATATTTTAATAAAATATGAACTTTTTAATGTATTCATAAATGAACTTAATATTTATACATCATTTAAAAGATAAATAAGTAGGGAAGCTTTTTCGGTAGTTGAACATAAATGTTTTAATATAGCCTTAAATTTTAAAGGAGAAAGTTTGTAACAAAAATTGTTAACTTTACAGTTATTAAAAAACGTTGTATAAGGGGTTGTTATTTGAGTACTTTGTTTAATTTTTAGGGGATTTAGAGCTTTTTTAAATGGCATTACTTTCTATGTCATGAATTAAATTGGTTTGGTTTTACCATCAAACTAACAGTAACAAGTCGTGTAATTTTTGACAGTAAAAAAAGATACCATTACAGCAAACTGTTGAGAATCGGCCATTGCTTTATATAAATTTTTTGTTCCTTTTAGTCAGTGGAATCCACTGTTGAGGTTAACGCTGTTAGTAGTGATTTATCCTGTGGATGTTACATGTACATAAAACAGAATTGCCTGATCTCTAGGTGGTAAGGTGACACATGTGGAAAGGTTTTGATTAGTGGGGGATTTCAGTGGCACGCCGATTGGTATCCCTGAATGGATGTTATTTGGTCGAAGTGATAAAAAATGAGCCAATGTACCAACATATTGTTAAAACGGTCTTAAAATTGCGTAAGTTCCTCAACATAAATCCTTGTGGAACTGATTGGAGACTTCATTAAAAAGAATTCACAGCAATGACTGGATTACTACCACGAAGACTGAGATGTTCGTAGGACAACGTCTCTGAAAGGCTGTCACTGATGATTATGATGACAATTAATGTTCTCTACGGTTCAATGTTGCATGTCAACAGGTAATTAGATACCCATACCACCAGATGTATAAACAAGGGAAATGTAGGAAGGTAATAATAAGCCCTATTGTATATTTTTTTGTATTGCTTTGTTAGAATGTTTTGGGTGAGAGAGTAGATGTTCAATCTTCAAAACCTACTTCAATCAACAAAATAAAAACGTAAGAATGTTCGTTAACCATTCAATGATGATAAAATGTTACCAACGTATCCTTATAGTGGGATTAGGGCCGTATCACAGTATGTATCAATGCTCTTGGAAAGTGAAATGACATTCTTCTTCTCCTCATATCATACAGGATGATAAGTTATAGTTTATATACATTTATATATGATTTTTTTTATTTTATTTGTTTTGTAAACACATAACACCTATGAAGATGGCATAAATGCCGAAACCGGTCGTGTTCATTTAATAAAAAAACTTTTTAAGGGTGCTCAGTTATTATTTTTTATTATAACATTATATGTATATATATATATATATATATATATATATATATGTATATGTATATATATATATATATATATATATATATACTTATAAACATAAGATAAGGTAAATAAATCCTACTAATATTGAGTAAATTATTAAAGCCGGTTCACAAAAGCGTATCATTCGTAGACATTCCGTGCATGTGGTATCTGCACCTTTATTTGCCTTTTTAAACCTGTTTGTAAAATAAGATTTATAGACCTTCAACATTTTTCTTGTATTTAAATGTTTGTAATATTATTAACTATCAATCATTTCGATAGAATAAAACATTTTGTTTTAGAAGTATTTTAGCGAGTATTAGAGGATAAATAATGTGACAGCTACCACAATATGTATCATGGTTAATTCCCTTTTCCCAAACATACAGATGAAACGTATGTATCATAACAAAGTATATTAGGGCTCTAATTATTCAGATACGTCAATAAGGTTTATGAATTATCCAAGTTAACTGATAAAAATTACAAAATAAAATATTCAAAAATATGGCAAACAAATAATCAATGGTCAATGATATAATTATATATTGAACATTATTAATACAAAAACTGGTAATTAAAAATGTTTCAAAAAGAAAAAATTACTAAGAAGATCATTAAATGTTATTTTACACAACTGACAGCGGTTAATGTTGTGCTTTATCATTTTACAGCACTGAACTAAGTTTTTTATATTAATGATTTTATTAAATAAAGGGAAGAATAATTTTGATTAGTTTTAAAATGTATATAATCTTAATTTATCATTTACTAGTTAGTTTTCATTAATATGAGTAGTTTATTTAGATAACCAAAAAAAGGCTGAATAACTTACTCCGTTTTATAAATAAAAGTAAAATCCATATTAGTATTAGTGGTATTCATGAAAATGCATTTGGTGTCGTCATTGTTGTGGTCATAGGAGGTGTGAAGGATGGTAAACGTTTTACCCACAAGCTGAAAAAAACCATGAATATTACAAAACGTCAACAATTAAAAACTCTTTTATATACACTTATAGTTTTTAGTCTATATAACTATTTATATACAATATATATAGTTTTTTAACCAGCATAATACGTGTTGGTACATATACAGTAAAATTAAACGTCACAAACCACAAATGCAATACAATATAAGCACAAAAAGCACAAATATATTACAATGCAAGTACAAAATGCACAAATTTTTTGGTAAACAATTTCGGTGAACCACGTTCACCTTCTTCAGACCAGAAGGATTCACAAAAGAACGGAAAGTGGTGTTCAACAACACAATTTATCCCCCAAAAACAGCTGGCTTCAGATATATGTTATATAGGGCGTATTCACTCAATACCATTAAGTGTTGCAGATAGAAATCAGGATATAAATGTAATAAAATCAATAGCTATTGCTAATAGATGCAAGGCATCAATCATTATTGAAATTGTAAGTAGAATGAAAAATAAATAGAAAGTAAAATTCGATACGATAATCGAACAACACTTAAAAAAGAAAAATCTGATAAAGAACAAAAGAAGAATGTATCCCTCCATTACAATGGACCGTTTACACAAAGAGGTGTTAATAGATTTAAGAAATTCAGTTTATCAGTAGCTTTTAAAACTTGTAATACTATGTCCAACATTGTACACCCGAATTTTGAAAGTGAAGATAAATTCAATAATTAAGGAATATATAGGAAAGGTAATGATTGTGATATGTTGTACATAGCTCATACTGTAAATTTTAGCAAAATATATAAAAACCATGTTTCTGCTTTTGAAATAAGAATCCTAAAAGAGGTAATGTAGCTAAACACCTTCTGAATAGTACCCACAGTTTAAATAAAATAGATGAAAATGTAGATATTTTAAAAGTTTGTAAGAAGTGCCGTATTATGAATGTTTGGGAAGATTTGTTTATTTTTAAAGAAACATGTAAGGATCGTGAAAAATTAATGAATGAACAAGTTAATTTTGATTCCGAAATAGTTTTTAATAATGTATTTTCAGCAACTAAAATTACCAATAGGGATTAAGCAATAATATCACAGCAGCCACCATTTTGACGATTCCAGCCAATGGGGTCATGTGATCACAGGCCTATAAATTGAGTTGTTGAAAAGTATTTTTCATGCAACACTATTTTCCATTCTTTTGTGAATCCCTCTGGTCTGAGAAAGGTAAGCGTGGTTCACCGAAATCGATCACCATTATATTTGTGCATTTTGTACTTTTATTGTAATATGTTTTAGCATTTTGTGCTTATATTGTATAATAATGTCTTGTGTGACGTTTACTTGTACTATATATACAACACAATATATAGAACAAGTAAATATATATATACAGGGTGTTTCATACCACCCGACCACAATCCCATGTAGTTAAACCGATTGACTAACCAATGCAGTAACCTTCATAAATCTCATATGGAGAACGTCACACATTTTTTTTGGCATTTAAAATACAGAGTGTCTCCGGAAATAGTTTTCATGGGTTTTAATCTCAAAATGTTCAAATAGAAACGTAGGTCATGTGGCATAACGTTTTAAAGGGTTTTGACGCTGAACAGTAAACCCTTCTAAGGTCCACATAGCAGGGATGTTTTTGGTTTTTTTAATTTTTTATTTTGTACTATGGTTCTTTAGTACTTAAACTTATAAGTTTCAAAGTTATTTATTAGAAAATAGCACAAGATAAGCTTTCAAACGGCATATAGTAAGATCATACTTATAATTTTTCAATCACAAACCTTATATTTTCAAATTCAAAAATATTTGTAGCCCTGTGCTCAAATGTTTTCAAAAGAGAACATAGGGCATATCATGTGGTATAACAAATTAAAGGTCATTAATAAATAAATATTTTTTTAATTTTTACTTTATTTCCATCTATACAAGTTTACGAATTAAGTGAAAGAAACAGAGTTTTAGTACGATTCAAGCATTAAACTTAGTAATTAATAACGTAATTCTATAAACAGTTGATAAAATTTAATTAAAAAATGTATAATAACCTCACCACGTACCATTAATATGCAATTTATAACTGATTACAGTAAAATCATAATTCTTAAAACTCTATACTGACGTACAACGTTTTAAATTATAACAATAAAACGACTCCATACAACACGTTATCGTCATGTATTTGTTGAAGAGCTGTTTTAATGTATGTACAAAGATATTTTAAAACACTGTTATAAATCTAATCTAAATTTATATAGGCCCATCGTCAGTATGGGATTTCTGGGATTTTGATTTTATTGTAATCAGTTATAAATTACATATTAACGGGACTTGACGAGGTTATTATACATTATGTAACTGCTTTTTTATTAACTGTTTATAGAATTATGTTAATAATTACTGAAAATAATGCTTGAATTAATTAAAATTTGGTTTCTATCGCATAATTCGTAAACTTGTAGAGATAACTCAGAACTCAAATATCTTTATTTTTACTATAAAACATTGTACAGTAGCGTCATAAATATAATACATTTCTTACAGCTGTATAGTTACATAGTTTTAGTAAATGAAACATACTCTTTAACACTGTAGAAAGCTTCTTTCTGCAGTATTTTCATAACCCCCTTATAAACAAAACACGATCTTTTTCAACTTTAAGTGATGTAGGGAGTGAATTGATTAGGGTAACACCATTGTATATTTGATGATTTTTTTTTTAAACATTCTTTGGCGTGGAATTTTTAAATTGTTTTTTTCTCTAAGTGAATAACACGTTCTATTATTTAACTCTATATCTTCAGAAAAATTAAAATTTTTATGACCAAAAACAAGGACTGCATAAATAGATAGAAATAAAGTGTTGGTTAGAAAAATGTTTATTTATTAGTGCCATTTAATTTGATATGCCACATGACCTATGTTCTTTTTTGAAACTATTTGAGTACAGGGCTACAAAGTTTTTTTTTAATTTAAAAATGCTGTTTGTAATAGAAAATATTCAATTATGATCATACGACATACCGTTTTAAAGCTTATCTTGTGCTCTTTTCAATTAAATAAGTTTGATACTTGTAAATTTAAGTACTAAAATACCAAAGTAGAAATACAAAAAACAATAAAAAAAACCTCTGCTATGTGGACAAGACATTAAAATTATCCCTGGGAAGGTGTTTATTTTTTATTTGTCTTATTCAATCACAGTATCTAGTGAAGAGTTGGTCATAAGCTGGAATGACATCTAAATTTCCCCATACACACAAATCAAATCCATTCTTGATACAGGTTCTGAATACCTCTTATAGAGTACACTTAATCATAATTTGTACTTTAAGAATAAATATAACTAAATTGCTTAGGACGCTCTTAAAAAAGATATAACAGTTTAGTATTTTAGAGATTTATGTACTTTATCACTTGTAGAGGGAGGGTGGTAAGTGCATCAACACCATTTGTCAAAACTGTCAATAACGAATTGCCTATGGTTTACAAGTGGTTATTATGATATATTTTTGAAATATATAGTTATTTTATATATTGTCTTAGTTAAAGTTAACTACGTTTCTACTTTATGTAGGCAATTATCTTCTTCTATGAAAAGTTTAATAGAATAAAATGACGATCACTACAATGATATGATTCTGTTGAGCAAAATTTAAAATTAAAATATCTGTGTTTAAAATCTAGGTTAGTTTGATATTTTTCACAAATAACAGAAATTAATTAATGACATAACATATGGAAGTCATTAGACATGTTCCACATTCCAGGTGGATGTATTTTTAATTAGTGAAATTACTAACACAAAAAATAACTCATTTATAAGATCCTTATTGTAAATGAAAAAAATAAACTCAAAAAATCCAGATTCTATCCCTTATTTGTTTCAGTAAATAATATTAATTTATAGTATAAACTTGATAACCAGTTGTGCTAGTTGGGGGCTACTTCCGAAAATCTCTGTTAATCACAGATAGCTACTCAAGTTGATCACCGTTTTAGGATTATTCATATGGGTAATATCCTTGATTATATACAATTACAATAGGTATTGCATCGAACACATCTTTGGCCAATATCAGAGTGTGTCTTATCAACTTCTTTTTTTCGAATTTGAGAGAAAATATTTTAAAATAATTTCTTGTACACATCCAGAGTCTTTGTAGGATGTTTGTGCTATGCTTCATGGTTCAAAGTTGTATAGATTTTTAGAAATTATGATCAGTCAGAAATTAATACTTCTGATTTATAGAAATGAATACACAAATGTCACGTAGACTAGTTCCAAAAACGTGATAAAACCTACAGTAGCTTTGTACTTACCTTTTGAAGAACATCTGTTTGTTTTCCACTAATCAGTTTGAACAATTTTATTGTATTTATGATCCCTGGGTTACATTTGGGAAATGTTGGATAAGAATCATTGGTATCATCACCGTAGGCAAGTGGGACAAACAGAACCACCAGTACAGCCAAGTAACACTGCATTCTGGACCTGAAAATGTTTGGTCAGGATGACATCTTAAAATATATCAGTTTACTCAAAAATGTCACTATTGGAAAAATATGTCTTTACAGCCGTCACACAATTGTGTCGTTTTTAATTAGTTAATTTAATGTTTATTCCCCTATTGGACAATTAAAGTTTACCCATTTTAAATATTTACCATTTTAATAAGATTATTTCTTTAAATAATATTTATGAGACAATTACAGAATATTAAAAGAACTAATTTTAAATTAAACTATCCATAATACAAATATTAACCTTTTAGAAGAGTGATATATGAAAAAGGACTAATACAGCATTCCGTGGCTATGAATTAATAACCAGTTCTTTCTAAGGAACAGTTGAACTTAGTTAGTAACAATGGCTACACTTGTTCATCTTCACTCACCACGTTTTAACGCACCTCATTCTTGTCCTTTTATCAACAATCGTTGTATTAATTATGAAAAGCAATCAATTAATTAATTAAACTTACAAACTTTAATTAACCTTGCAGCATGCATCCACTGGAGGGGAACTTTAGTATTATCGTCTATCACTATCTCATACTACTCACCCTATACGTCATTTAGTAACATCGTCTATCACTAGCTCATACTACTCACCCCATACGTAATTTAGTAACATCGTCTAACACTATCTCATACTACTCATCCTATACGTAATTTAGTAACATCGTCTATCACTATCTCATACTACTCACCCTATACGTAATTTAGTAACATCGTCTATCACTATCTCATACTACTCACCCTATACGTAATTTAGTAACATCGTCTATCACTATCTCATACTACTCACCCTATACGTCATTTAGTAACATCGTCTATCACTATCTCATACTACTCACCATATACGTAATTTAGTAACATCGTCTATCACTATCTCATACTACTCACCCTATACGTAATTTAGTAACATCGTCTATCACTATCTCATACTACTCACCCTATACGTAATTTAGTAACATCGTCTATCACTATCTCATACTAGTCACCCTATACGCCATTTAGTAACATCGTCTATCACTAGCTCGTACTACTCACCCTATACCTCATTTAGTTTGGATTTATATTTACTTCATCTTACAGCCACAAACACAAAGAAATAAGAGAAATACATGATTAGTAATTAGCGTGAGTAAATTTAAATTCATAATTAGTGTTAAAGTTCTGGTTTAGGTTAGTTATTATTTTGGTCTAATTTCATAATTTAAGCTATAATAATTTCCAAATTTTACTAAGAAGCTTACACCGTTTAATTTATGCTCAAACACCGTATCCTGGAAATGGACGAAATGTTTACTCACATTGTGGTTTGGTCGGTGTAAGACATTCATGTTGTGGAGTTAGCATTTATTCGGACACTGTCCGAAATGGAATCAGTAAAAATGTTGGTCACTGTCCAGAGGATAAAATGTATGAATTAAAAAGTATAATGTTCATGAGAAGTATATATCTATAAGAAAAACAATTTTATAGGGACAAACATTGAGAGTGATATGAATTACTATCGAGTAACTTACTCCTAATACACTACTAAGTTTACTACACCGACAAGGGCTCTAGCACTTTATAGTTATAAGCAAAAGCAGAAATAATTCTCGTTGCACTTTATACAAAAATTATAGATTTATGTAACTAAAAACCTTACTTATGGTAATACTAGAATTAAAAATAGTACAATCTAGACTGGACAGTTTGATTTCATAATATTACTGAGAATATACTTACTCAAAAGGAAGTAATAATAGATTAGATAACCATTCAAAAATTTACCAGAGCATGGACTACATTTTTAATGTAAAATTTGAATAATTTGTAATCTATTAAACATTTATAGTGTCCAAATATTTAAATGTCTGTGTATAGCTAGTGTTGTTATATGCCAAAAATAAGTGGTATAGTATATGAATAGCTTAAAAAACTATAAATAAAATTAATATCATAATGAACCCCGCCTTAGTGGCCGAGCAGTCTAAGGTGTCAGGACTTTGAGCTTGGGTTAAAGATAGTGCTGGTTCGAATTCGGTCTAGACTGGAAGATTTATAGTAATATTTACCGTTTACTGTACTGCTTCGCTACCTTACTCTGTCTGAATTAGTTCCTCACACATATCAATAGCCTATGAAGAATGAGCAGAGTAAGGTTAAGAATGAGATCAGCCTCTCCTTTTACTAAAAAAAAATCCGACTTTAGAAATATACTTTGTTTAGACAACATTCTTGCCCACCTACCAACCCATACATACACAAATAATAAGTAGGATTCTCCCACCTACAGTACATATCGATAATAGTGATTATTCGGTAATATTGATCCAACAACCTATATACGCGTAGTCTTATTTATCTACCCACGATTATTATTAAAAGTAATGCAATTGAAGCAGAAAAATCTACTAATTTATACTCTACGCAGTTTCACCTGTTATCAGGTAAATCTTGAACAGACCACTTATAGCCTCCATATTCTTATCTACCTTGGAATCAGAAATTTTTCGGCAAGTTACCAAAACGTCCTCTCCATCATCCCAATCTGATTATCGACCAATCAATATATTACCTGAATTCTCTAAATTTCTTGAGATTCACATACCAATTTTTCACAAGCAAGTATGCAACTGTCTTTTCAATAATGACCTGTTTAGTAAGTTTCAATCAAGTTTTAAGAAAAATCACCGCACCAACACTTCACTCCTATGTGCCACTAAGAATATTCAAAAAGGGACAGACAGTAAACAAGTAGCATTGCTCAATCAGTTTGGTTTTTCCAAAGCGTTCAATTGTGTACACTACATTCTCTTAAAGTGAAACATTCATTATTATTATTATTATGCATTATTCGTCACTAAGACGCCGATCGTAGATATATGGGCGAATATGAGGAGTGAATGAGTGTAGATGAATGTATATGAAGGTCATTGTTGAACAATGAAGTCATTGTTACTATCTGAGTTCTGCTTAGCTTAGAAAGGACTATTTATTAATAGCCCAACAGCCAGGGCAACTATGGGACCTACAGATTTACGTGGAATCCGAACCGCGTAGTGTTGGTCTGATTTTCAGCTAACTGACAAGTTTGACACTTAGTTCTCATCCCTACACATCACCCAAACTTTGACTACCATTCAACACGGACACTCCAGACTTCTCTAATAGTGTCTATATTGATGAAACCATTGAGCCGACGCCGTGTTGGTATTAGAGGAGCATGGAACCTATCGCCTACAATCTCCCAAACACTTTGTCCCCAAGTAGCTGAGTTACAGCACTGCGCCACTAGTGCCGACACCATTCCCATCTTGGTTTCACGCCTGAGAGCATTTCCTGGTTGGAGTACTATCTGACTGGCAGGTGTCAGCGGATACGTATATGTGAATACTCTAGTTGGGGAAGTGTAATCTAAGATGCATATCAGGACTTTGTACTTGGACGTCTACTATTTATTTTGTAAACAAATGACTTATCCAACAGCCTTTCACACTGTACATCTACATTTATACTGATGATGTACAACTATATTCTCACTTTTATGCCTCAGACTCAATTGACGGAGTTGGAATGAATTCTGTCATTAAATCTGTTACATGTTGGAAGTGGGCTTACAGGCACAGTTTAGTACTGAAGACAAAAAAAAAAAAAAACTCATCGCATTATCATAATTCATAACAGACTGATGGCACAGATTTATCTTGACACATTATCACATATATTGATAATAATCCATAAAACTACTCCTAGACATAGACGAAATTAAGAACCTGGGAATTCTAATAAATACAAAATGTTAGTGTCTGATCATTTTGTTACATGATGTAATAGGGTATTTGCTGTATTTGACAATCTTAAGAATTATTATTATAACTTTATGTCTTTATACTGCATGTTAAGATTATTCTAGTGAAAACTCTTATATTTCCCGTAAGTGTTGTTTCTAAGATGATTAAATTGCGTTGAATATGTCAATTTAATTAAATTTACATCAGCAGTGTCAGAGTGAGACTTAGCGAAAATATTTTGTGAAGTATCTTGTTTTAAGACACCTATTTTGTTAAAAATAATAAAAAGTTGGAGTTCTTTCATTAGTATTTGAAAATATTATTGAGTTTCTATTAAAAATGAATATGTAACTGTTTACATTAGTATCTGAATTTAACGAACTCTTAGAGGAGAGAAGGGGAGAGTCTTTATAATTACAATCCCTGTACACACATTGCGGGTATCTCACGTGAACTGAGAGAGCCTGTAATGCTTTTAAGAATTTTCGTTTTTTTTTTTATTGTTTTTATTTTCATAAAAAAAAAGAATTAGTTCAACTGTGGCCTTCGTATAACACACAGGAATATATTGGAAACAGTAAATTACTAATGGCACTAACAAAAAGAAGTATAAGACTGGAAAGTAGAGATGCTGATACATTTATACTTAAGGCATTCCAATAAATTCCAATTATTGTAAAGGTTAAGTGCTATGTTGACTGTAAATTTTGTCCCGTATGTCCCATAGTTTCGCTTGCAATACTAGTAATTGTCAACTCAAAGCCAAGAGGGAAATAGAGGTTTAAAATGAATACTATATTTCTGTCTGATCTATTTATTTATTCGAGCATGAAATATTAAAAATACGAATAGTAAAAATTAAATTTGAATTTTTAAACAAATAACACTTCATTAACTAAATAAAATTGAAATGTAATGTACAGTTACATTTTATATTCCGACAAAAAATCAAATGCATATTTATAAAAAGTCAAAAGTGGAAAATATTGTAATTACCTCATTCTCTCGTTCTGGCAGAAAATGTCACAGAAGAGCTTTTCTTCCACTGCTGTCTCTTTCACTTTTATAGTCAAACTTATAAGTGCGTACCAAGGAAAAAATATCAAAGCAAACAAAACTAGTCATAAAAGCGTTAAATGGAGATTAAGGTGTGTCACAGTGATGGATCACCATCTTGATGCTTGTTAACTCTAGAATCATAAAAGTTATTATATTTAGTTTATATAATCACGTAGATAGTAAATTTAAACTCATTTAGATAATTTTCGTACTCTTTTTTAAAAGTAATATATGGAAAATGTACTTTTTTTACTACTAATATGAAGATTTAGAGGCTATTTAATAGGTCGAGTTGTGGTTAGTAAAATATTTTGATCATGAATAATGCATGTTGACGTACGGTGATGTAGAGCCCGCCAACACTTGTCCGTACGTAGTTGTTGACCCACCCAACAACCTATTCACCTACAGTGTTGTTGACCAACCGAGCAATATATTTGTCTATGGTGATGCTGACCTACCCAACAACCCACTCACGCACGTTGTTGTTGACCCGTTCACGTACCGTGTTGTTGAACCACCCACAAACACATTCCCGTACGTTGTTCTTGACTCACCCACCAACCCATTTACGTACGATGTTGTTGTCCCATCCACAAACACAATTCCGAACGGTAATGTTTACCCACCCACCAACCCATTCACGTACGGTGTTGTTGACCCACCCACCAACCCATTCACGTACGGTATTGTTGACCCACCCACAAACACAATTCCGAACGGTAATGTTGACCCAACCACCAACCCATTCACGTACGGTGTTGTTGACCCACCCACCAACCCATTCACGTACGGTATTGTTGACCCACCCACAAACACAATTCCGAACGGTAATGTTGACCCACCCACCAATCCAATCACGTACGTTGTTGTTGACCCACACACCAACCCATTCACGTACGGTGTTGTTGAACCACCCACTAACACATTCCCGTACGTTGTTGTTGACCCACCCACCAACCCATTCATGTACAGTATTGTTGACCCACCCACAAACACAATCCCGTACGGTAATGTTGACCCACTTGCCCGCGCATACACGTAGTGTGATTTTGACCTACACATTCACGTACGGTGATGTTGACCCACTTACCCACACATTTATATACTATGGTATTGGATCATATTACCAACTTTACATTACCAAACAGGATCTAAAGTTAGGTTTTGATGGAAATTACGTTAACGTTATCTAAGGTGTTGTGTACCTATAATCTAGTACTCATCTCTACATTGCATTTTGATGAGAAACAAAAATTGAGAGTTATTTAATTTGTTTTAAAAATATATTTATACAATATTTAGCGAATAACCAATCATAATATACTCGATGAAGTTTGTTCCATTCTTGTAAAGAAGCTCATTTTGAATTAAAGTAAATGTGTTTTATAATGAGGGAGTACTACTTTGATAGCCATAGATTTCAGGCTTCAAGATAGTACGTAATTTTTACTGTGATTTTGAGCAAACTTACATTAATTTCATCCTAACAACTGCAAAATACGGTTTTATTTCTAAAAAGCACGATCTACGTTTTACTTACAGACAAGTGTGTTTATGAAACATAACATATTAATTCTAATATTTTTTCCCTAAATTTTTATCATCAAATTTCTAATCTTCATAAAGTGTTTGTACCTTTATAAAATAAAACTAATTTGTTTAACAATAGTCGTATAATGATTTGTTTGTATATGTTTAAAAAAGACATTATTACATTTTGATAGTAATGCCATGCATACATTTATAAATGTTACTTATTGAAAGTTTAAACAAATTATGCTTTGAAATTAAATGTATTTCTTTTTTCATGCGTATTGTTATAAGCTTTTGATTCTATTTTTTTCATTTTAAATCCATTTTTGTAATAAGATAATGACAAGAGGTCAAGTTTTACACTATATAAAAATTTTCATTTCCTATTGTTTTTAATTAATATCCAAGATTGTTTTTTTTGAAATGTGAAATATAGAGACAGAAAACGTATCTCGGTTTTATCTTATAGTCAATACAATAACAGCTGTAATATATAATTTATTATTAAATGTTACACGGAATATCATAAATCAGATAGGTCAGTATTGTATAAAAAATATCTAATGATAATTTATTACTCTTATTATAACAGATATATTTTCTAATACAAATAAATTCATTAATACTGTTAAATGGTTTGAATTGTACAGTATATTACGTCTTTTTTTAGATAACTAGATATTTGTTGCGTAAATTAGTCACCAAACTTCGTGTCAACAAACTTAAATGTCACGGAAACATATAATATAGTTTCAAAAAGTCCCAGTTTTTGATCGGTTACAACGCATGGGTGCGTATTGTCTTACAATTAAATTTGATTAAATTGCTGTTAAGTGTTTTAATAATCTTATGCCACTGATTACGTAAAATCAAGTGGTGTAAGAAACTTATTTTGTTTTAATCAAAGTAATGAAAATAAATCTACAAATAGGCATCACAAATATGGAATGTATAAACGGTGTATATATTAAATGTTAGTTTGCACGTACTTGGGCGACTGATCCAGGGGTTTTTAGGCTTTGCTAGAGATAACACTGGTTCCAATATGGCTTATAATTGGAAGACTGATCAATTATGTTCACCTAGTACTGTACTGTTTCCCTATTACTCTGAATAAGTTCCCCACACAGAATAATACTTGTAGTATGTGGGGTGTATGTAGAGTAATTATAAGAAGCTTATCGACATCCTTAAAAAAAGAGAGATTTAGAAACACTTTTTCTATAGTAATCGTTGCAAATTAGCAACAGACAAACAATGTAACTTCACATTTTAAAATTATACTATCGATCGTTGGGAAATAAACTAGCTGTAACGTTACTTGTTGTTATTATTTTATTAAAACTATTACTTATTTGGAACTCAATATTCCATCTAATGCAAAATTTAGAAGCTCAGTTTTATATCCATAAAAAATGTATGTACCATACTAAATATGTAATAAAGCAAACTGTTAAAAAATATAGCTTTAATATTGTTAAATAAGTTTATTTAATAAAACATACTATGACTGTTCTTCTCAGCTATCTGGACTTACGATAATTTATAAATAAAGTAAATCAGCCTAAATAATTTACAAAATTTTAAAGAAGAATGTTGCATTGTAATTTGAAAAGTTTTAGTTCTTACTCGGATCCAATGTACTTGTGCGTATTTTCTTAGAATTACATTTTTACTATTTATAAATAGAAGAAATAGTTACATTTTATTTATTATTGTTGATAATAATAAAACATCAAACAGCAAACATTAATAAAGTAGGTATGATTTCACAAACGCTAAATTATTCGAGCAAAATTGTATAAAGGAAAAGGTGGTTAAGTCTAACTTTAAATGTAGGCTAGTTAGGGTACTCTAATGCAAAATAATAAAATATTGTATTACTATTTCTTTCTTTAAGACTAAATTAAATTAATGATAATAATACAAAGAGTAATAAGTTAGCATTATAAAATATAACACTTATCTTTGATGACGCAATTCCACGCAAGCTCTTAACACAGATTAATAATGTTACAAAAACAAACAAACACGCCTTGTACTTGAGTCTTTTATCAGTAGAGTATATTTACAAGAATTTGCAAAAATGTTATCTTCTTAAATGTCTACATTGAAGGTAAAACGTTATTGTACTCATTAATTTAATCTACTAGTAGATACATGGTTATAGATTAATTTTAATTAGCCTGTGATTCAGGAGTGGTAATATTGATGTACCACCAACTTAATATTTAGAATTTTTATTTTGACTTATTTAAATTTATTACTATTTGGCAAATTTTTTATTTATGTTGCTTAATTTCCCTGTAATGTGTAAATTGTTCATCCTATAAGAACCACCATTACACGTTTAGTAGTACAGTATTGACATTTCTTCACACCTATACAAGTACAGGGAAACTGGAAAGCATTTATTTTTCTTTTTTTTTTTTTTTTTTGTATTTTAATTTATTTATTTCTGTATTGTGTTTTCTCATAGACATAGCAGATATTAAGCATTAATATTTTTTCTAAAATGAGGAATATACGTTTTAGTAAAAGTAATCTAAGTTTGTCACTGGGGAGGATCGTGCCTAATGGGGAGGTTGGTTAGGACTCTAACCTTGCCACTGTATAATTTGGTATTCATATTTTGTGTAACTGCGTCCTACATTGACAATAAGTAGAAATATTGTATTGTGAATCTATTACTTTTATTCAAATTTTATAGTGATTCTTTTAGGCATTTATTTTTTTCATGTGACTGATATAATATTACTACGAAAACCTATTTCTAAACATATCAAAACATATGGTTTAACAACAACAATACATGCAAACTTCTTTTATCAAAATGTTCATCGTACAAAATTAAACAATATATTTTAAAGAGAAAACCAATAATTAATGCACATTCCTAAACTCACAAAGAGCACATGACACATACTGTACTACTAATTAACTCATTAGGATCTACACTAAAATCTATGCTGTACTACAAACTGACTTATTGTCATCTAACTAGTATCTACATTTTCCAGTGACAACCACGTCAAGGTCAGTGTGATCTAAGAGAAACCCCTGAAGATGCCACAACACAGTATGGGTGAAACTTCTTATTGCATTATTTAGATATTACCTTGTAATATAGTACCTTGACGCGGTTGTCACCAGAAAGTGTAGATTCTAGTTATAACACCGGCCGCTAAGCCTAAGTTCTAAGATAATTGTCATCTACACAAAGAGTAACATGGCCCAATCTGTTATATAATTTAACTAAGAGAATATAGATTGGATTAACTTCAAACTCATCTACACTAAAAGCTTTAATGAACGTATTTTAGAAAAAAATTTAATCTAAAAAAAATCAACCTGAACTCATAGAAGTGTATTGTGACTGTTGATTTAGAGTCTGCGATACATGTCACATTTTGGATTTTATTCTCTTTAAGAACAATTTTAGCTTTAAATAAAGCTTTATTTATGAACCTGATATTTTAAACTTCAGAATTTATAAAAGAGAACACAGTTTAATGGAGCACCCTGAGCTAGGTATTTTAATTTTAATCCCTAATTTATTTTTTGTCATACAAAAATATATATTGAACTAATTTCATAAATAGAAATATTTTTGCTTACCAAAACAAATTTTAATAACCAATTGTACAAGGCTACAGTTAGTTTTCCTATAAAACGTGGTGAAAAATATATGTTAACAAAATGTTATCGTAAATTGTTTTTAAGTGAAGAAATGTTCAACTGAAAAACGCGTTTATTAGATATTCTGGTAATTCACGCTTCTGGTGGGCAAAAATGGAAAAGAAGTTAATAAACTCCAATTCTTCAACTCACACTACTACTTGGTTATGGACATGTAGAAAAAACTTGTCTTACGACCTTCAAGGGGGTTGCAAGTAGTTCTACAGTTAACGCCACGTAGAGGGTCAGGTCCTTCACTGTAACCAAACTATCTACAGGCACAGACTGTTAATTCAAATTTAACTAGTGATATTACTATCCCGTATATAGTGGCACAGTGATGTAATACAGCTACTTTGACACTGTAGGCAATAGTTTTTATGCTCAGGCATCTTTACAACAAGACGTGTCCAATTAATGGTTCCCATCGACTTCCATACTACTAGACAAATCTAATGTGTCCATATGATGGGTGGTATTGAATACTGGGAAGTTTTGTGGTGAAAATAACAGTGTTACCAAATAGCTTAAAACCTCACCAATACTACGTTGTTATGATACCTAGTAAATATTTAGGTGACCTGGCTATTAGGCTATTTATAAATAGGTCTTTCTAAGGAACGGTCGATCTTGGTGAGTATTCATGACCACACTAGTTTATCTACTACACCCATAACGCTAATTTGCCCCTCATATTCACCCATAACTCTTTTGTCATCGTCTTAATAATAAATAGTAAATAAAATAAGCAATAAACTAGTAAATGATTATAGAAGTCGTGATTATACTGATATTAACACTTAAAATAGATTTTGATTTAATTTTTCCCTTAAATATTTATTGGGCTTCGCCAATTGTATACACGTTCAGTAGTTCACTAGTATGAACAAATAATACAGATTACGTGTCTTTATTTGCTACGTTTGCTTTTGATTAGGGCAGTTGATTATTTGAGAGAGCCGTAGCCGAGTGGTTCATTGTGTCAGAACGTTCAATTAGGTTTAGGTTCCTCGCAGGTACGAGTCGTGGCTTTTATTATTAGTTTTAGCAGCAACATTCACCTAGCATTGTTTCTCCACCCTTTTTCTCTATGTTAAGCTCCTCGCAAAGATCAATACTTAATTGGAAACGGGTAGTTAAAACCAAATTTTTAGTTAAGAGAGGAAAATTCATGATGCACTTTATATATTCGTATCATCAATGTCTTGAAATATATAGTGTGTTTTTTTCTCGAAATATATAGAAAAATCAACCAACTATCGTGAATGTTGTAACTTTGGGAACATGGAACACTAATAGGAATTTAGCCTATATCTGTGATATCAAAAAATTAATTAAATCACACGTTTTTCGAAGGAAAAACTTGAACGAAGAAAATAA
Source organism: Stictocephala bisonia (assembly GCA_035578905.1). Lineage (NCBI taxonomy): Eukaryota > Metazoa > Arthropoda > Insecta > Hemiptera > Membracidae > Stictocephala > Stictocephala bisonia. The sequence continues at coordinate 1,019,264 of JAQJVL010000028.1, forward strand.
ATGTTGTTATGAAAGCCAATCATCACTGGAAAAATGGGCCTGACAACTCTGGTATTTCTTATTTAACACGGAAGTCGACATCAAGAAAATTTTATTCCAGCACAGAACTACAAAAACAAAACTGGTTTTATAAGATGTTTTAACGCACTTAACACAGGTGTATATAACTAGTATATCGTATTTTATACTTATTGATACATTTTACAAATAATCATATTTCTTAGGATTATGATTAAAGATACTGACATAAATATGAAACTACTTCTGCATGCCTCATAAGAAAACAACACAACTGAATATGTAAATGTATTATTATGATCTATATATTACTAATATATAAATAAATAAAGTCAAATTTGTATCTTAAAAATATTGCAATTTTAAGAGTAAAGATTTATTTTGGAACATCATAACAAACGAATAATTTCAATATACAATTTTAAACATATTTGATATTATTTTTAAATAACTAGTGTGAACTACGAGAAGTAACTATTAAAAACTTGCGGGAGTTCATAAATTAAATTTATCCAAAATATCATTTATAATATCTGTCACAAGATTACGAGATCGAATTGACCTTAATTTTGATTTTCAATATGACAACACACTGTAAGACGCAATACTAAACACAAATTGACATTTGGTTATAAGGATGTATGTAATATCTCATCTTGATTCGTATCCCTCACAAGGCATATATTGCACCGGAGTGCCTCTGAAAACCCTTATTTGTCTTCTTGAACGAAGTTTTATTTTTTATTTCTTGCATCAACTTAATAATTATTTGAAGCAATCTGAACTAATACAAATTAGGAATATGTTGATATTTTTGAAGCACATTCCATATTTTCACACAAGGGATGAATTTTTCTAAGGTTATATAATATGAATATAGCCTACAAATATCTCTTCATTAAAGAATATGTTTATTACAGGTATTTAAATACTAACCAGCGACATGTCTTGTGCGTATTTCATCCTTTAATTTTCCGAAAAATGTTTAATTATTAAACTTTTAACGGTTTACTTTACATGTCCTTTTATATTATTTTATATTTTTACCAGTGAATATTTAATATAGTGATCATATACTTTCCACTTAGTCCTACAAATTTTGTTATATAACTAAATACAGATTAAAGTTATGATAATATGTGGCTGAATCAGTATATTACGTCACAACTGCATAGAATGAAGTCATTTGAACATAACGGTTTTACAAGTTCATGGGTAACGCGTTATTACAAGGTATGTTCTGCCAGACGGTGCCACAGCTGCTGAAATCACAATGTGACTTAACCAAATATTAGCCTTTAGGTTGAACATATTGTAAATATTAAATATTTTTTTAATATTATAGGAATATTTTCGTGGATCTTCATAAAAGAATTCATCGAAAAAACGCCACCGTAACAAGATATTATAATTATATATTAATAATTTACTAATTTTCGGTGATTTTATTTAGCAGCTGTTTAGTATGTACATGCTAGAGTGAACAACGTTTTAAATAAAACACTAATTACTTGTGATATACAATAAATTTTAATACTATACGTTCTCCCGTTTACATATTATATATATATATATATCATTGGCTGATATAAATAAATTCGTTTTTTCGCTTTAACTCACAATGGGATCAATTTAGTCTCCTGTTACCCTTACTGATGTAGTTCTTTTATCGATCTTGGATGTTAATCTTGCTTCCCTGGCTTTATTAGTCAAATTAAGTACCTTTACGTCCATCTACATTGCTTTGAACCAATTTGATGGCATTTTTACTTTAGTAATTGAGTTATGATTTCTTTATTTAATCTATCGTCAGGGACTATACACAATTATAAGGCACTTTCCTCCTCGTATAATCTATGATTGGTTATTTTCCTTGTATGCTTCATCATTCGATTAATCTGGAACCTTCTATTGTTTGGATACCTTTATTTATTTAATATGTTTAACCATTGTTAACCTATTGCTAGAAATAAATAAAAAGTTAGTCTTACATTCAATAAATCTGATATACTTATTTATATTACAACTAACAACTGATACTTAAATGTTACAAACATAAAGATAAACAAGGCATGTGGTATAAAGTTTATCTTAAAACATGTAAAGCGAACGTACCCACTTAAAACTTATCTGTGTACTGAAAAGTTGTTTTCGCTGCAAAGTCTCTTGAGCAACCAAGAAAACCAAGATATTAAAAGTTAATAGTCCCTTAATCCCTTATGAGAGGTTCTGTTTAGCACTATAAACAACTCTACCAAACTTCTTAAGTGATTTAGTACATATACTTTGAGAATCATTGAGTACTTTTTTCTAAGAGAATATTTATATGCATATCAACGATCATTTTAAAACCAAATTATAATATCAAATGTTTATATAATTTGTATCAGAAACATTATTTTATTTACGCAAGCATACATTTATGTACCGATGGGATTTAGTATTGGAACGTTAGGGTAGTCCCATGTACATGTAATTCAACTTCAACTTCAACCACCTGTAAGAGCAGACCTCATTAACTAACCTTTTTTTTTTTTTTAAGGAGAGGCCGTCCTCCCTCTTAATCTTACTCTGCCCATTGATCTGTGTGAGGAACTGATTCAGGCAGAGTAAGGAGACAAACCAGTACAGTAGAAGGTGAATATTACTGATAAATCTACCAGTCTAGGCCGGATTTGAACAAGCGCTCTCTCTAACCCAAACTCAAAGTCCTGACGCCTTAGACCACCCATCCACCTGCATAAATATGCTTTTTAGATAGTTTCTTGGAACTAATATAGTAAATGGTAAAACACACCCTTACAATTTAATCCACTTCAATATTTTTCAAATAAAAATGCATTTATCATATTACATGTAGGTAATTTCATTTGTGTAATTTATGTTAACATAGTTTGTTTCTTACATGGACTAAAGACATTGAACTCACTACTCACCCCTACTTTTGTAGCGTCTGGAAATGTACGATCGGATTATTGATCAAGTGTGTCATAAAATACTTTTAAATTATTTATCATACTGTTTAAAATATATGTAAGTGTAGTATTAATTAAATTTACTAATATTAAAATAAGTGAGCTATACTAGAAATTACTATGTGCATAGCTGTATTATGTTCAACATATACTCTGGAAAGTAAAGTTGGTGACGATTACATTTAATTGTTGAAATTGAAGATGAAATAAGTTACATAATCAGAGAAATTGTTGTAAACGTAAGTTGAAAATAACTTATCAAGAAAACTACATTAGTTGCATGCCTATAAAAATAACTTGTGTTAAATACGTAGAATTTGTAAAAAGGCTTTACTGATCGTTATTCGTACAACGGTCATAGCATTTTCGCTAAACTTGATTGCTTGTACGAGTATTTAATGTAAGCATGTAATCGAGTTTTGAATGTAAAAGTATATTTTAACCTAGTAGAACGTCAAAAATCTGATTTTAAAAAGTTACCTCAAAGTTCACAGCGTTTAATGCTATGAAACAACAAAACTTGGAAATTAACTTTAAACACGTAAATTACAACTCCAACTAAAGGCACATCCTTAAATAAAAAATTGTTTTCTACTCTTCTGGTAAACGTATGGTTAACTAACTTCTAACATTGTGTTGTGACTACTTGGTATTGTAAATGACCTATAATCCTCCAAGTAATGCTTGGTAGGAGGTTTATTTTAGTAGGAGTTTAAATAGTTAATAAGGATACAGGAAGGCCAGTTAAGATATTGAAAACTCCACAAAACCAATAATATCGAAACACATATACTTTTAAATGATTTAACATTTTTATTTTTTTATACTTTCATAACCTGGTATACATAAACAAAATTGGAGAAATAACCAATGAACAAATATCAAATGAACAAGTATCCAGTGTTGTTATTTCATAACCGTAAACGTCCACTAATACAATTATGGGTGACCTTTAAAACCGAATTTGCAGCGTTATTGGTAATGATAAAATTGTATGGTCCTCCGATACTAAAAATTCGTACTTAAATATTAAATTCTGACCACGCAATGAAATGTTTTACGGACCTAAATACTCGTGAAAATGCATTGGAAACCAAAGAGTTAAACTCCTAAAGGAAATTTGTGTAGTTTCAGCAGTCGAAGTTTCTTCGATTTTACACAATTTATATTACAAACCACATATTGTCCGTTATGTGAAAATGCTTGGTTGGTATTTTATATTTATTAAGTCAAAGGGCATATTTAGCAACATCTAAAAAACCTACAGATTTTTATGAAGTCATTAAGCTGAGTAAATGGTCTTTCCGCAGCAATTAATGGACGTATGTTTGAATATTGGCTTTATGAATTAGTAATAAATGATTGTTTGATTCAATCCATCTTTGTTGTGGTAGCGTGTGATAGAAAGATATTTTCAAGAATCATATTCTTGACGGAGTGAATGGTTTCTAGCGTAGGTAAGTTGTTTTAAACAGTAATGTATTCTTCGTAATCAACCTTATGTTAGATAACAAAAATAGCAGATATTAAATTTATGAATTAACATTCTTATGATAACTGTACAGACCTCAAACCATCATATATTAAAATTAATACATTCTACAGTAGTACATTTACAACATTTTGTTAGTTATATTATGACACTTGTATATAGATATTAATATTTTAAGACAACTGCAAGATAAGTCTTTGCAAAATATAGGAGTTTTATTAGCATATTCAAGTCTGCTACAGAACCATCAGGACAGAGCATTATTTCAAACGTCTTTTGCAATATATCTTCATTTTTCTGTTGTCACATATGTATGTATGTGTGAGGATTTAAACACGTCAACGTAAACCTAGATTTACGACACTTGTTTTCATACTCAGAATGAAAATAAAACAATACCGTTTATATGTTGTTTTCGTTGCTATTTATTATTATTTATTTAATTATATTTGAAATAATTCAACTTAGAACTGTCAATATTCGTTTCAGTTCACTAGAAATCATTAATAAAAATATTATTTATTTGGATAAGACAATATATTTGATACGATAAGAGAATATAACCTACGCTTTAAATTAGTCTAGCATTAGTATGTGTGGAGTGGCCACTTCTAAGTGATTGTGTATAATATGAAAAAAAACTATTTTAAGTTTCATCAAATATACAATTGGATTGATTAAAGTCACGGTACCTATAATAGAAGACAGTAGATATCATACGTATCTCTCATGAAGTAATTTTGGCAAAATTCCAGCTGGTTGAAACAATTTAGGAGACATAAACTCAAAAATACTGTAGTGCAAACATACGGAATTAGCCCTGTACTTACAATTTCAGCTGATTACTAGCAAATAGCTTGCTTACTATATAGCTGTAGGCTTCAAAGTGGCTAGTAGATTTAATTACCAGTGAGTGATAGAATAACAAACTATCAAATTTTTTCCATGTGACGTAACAGCACTGGGTAGCCTCGTCATACCTACCCTCTGTACTAGGAACTTTCAGTAAGAGAAACTGAACAAACTACAAATAAAAAATATTTTTAATATAACAATTCCATGGCTATTATTATAAAAAATCTGTTTTATGCATATGACATAATTCTTATTTATCTTTAGAGAGTTTATTTTTATAATATTATTTTCAGCCATGAAAATATTAGTTTCAATAGTGGTGAATGATTCTCCAGCATAATTTGGGTTGCTTATACAGCAGGATAGTGTCTATAGGACAAATAAGTGGGAAATGAATACATTAGCTATAATATGGCTGGTCTAAAGTAGGCGTGCAACTAAGGAGTAGAAAATCACCCTTAAGTCGTCATGATAGTACTGGTAAGATAGTACATCGATGATTCTTTGGCATATGCACAGACGCTGTCAGGCAAATCACTGCGGAAGAATGTGAGTTAAAATATACTCAACGGAAAAATAGGCCTCTTTTGGGTCCAGTATGTTCATACAATTAGAAACAGTACAACGAATTACATTTTCTTTACAGCTGTGCTTTGGATTATGTTTTTCTTACTTTTTCTTTTCTGACATTTTATTGGTAACTAAAGTGGTGGCTAAGAGGTTTTGGAGTACCAACCAAAAATCAAGTATGTGTTTCTTAGTTGAAAACCATCACTAACCAATGTTTTACAACTGAAGCTTTGTAAAACAATAAAACGTAATTAATAAAACATTCAAATATACTATCAGTGCAGAAATTATGTACACCCGGGTTTTAAGGTTATTTCCTAAGAAACTAAGAGAATCTTATTGCAGGCCTCTATTCAATTGTATTTTATAACATGCATTTTGAAATGTATTACAAGTGATAATATTTTTTATCGTTGTTGTATCAAATGGGTATCAGAATTTTAACTACTTTTCAAAGTACATCATATTTACACTGCTATTACCAAAAAAGACTGTACATTTTTTGAATTTATATTTTAATACCTTATTAACAGTAATTATTTTAAAAGTTTTTTAACTTTTATAAATTTAACTTTTAGAAAAAAACGTTCCTATCAATTCTCTGAAACGTTGTTTTCTTTGCTCCTTGATATTTTAACATTTATTACTTGATGTTATTGTAATCCTTATGACTTGTATAGTTAAGATACATTAATTTTATAACCGGATGTAAATGCAGTGACTTTCAATCGATTTATATCAATTCAAAATAACTTTAAATTGATAAATTACTATACAGAGTATTAACGAATGGTAGAAATTTATGTTAGTAACACGATAATTTCAGTAATTTTACTTCTCTTTACAAGAAATTTATTTTATTTTGAGACTAGGGATGTATAAATTGATCATATTTTGAGAAGATCACTATAGTATATAGTTCCATTACCACATGGACTCAACCGAGCCAATGTAATGTGAAAGTGATGGTGTTAATTAACGACAATCCCCAGGGTCCTGAACACTCTCAATCATCGTCGAAACTTGACGAAAACTTCGATTAGATTTCCCTCGATATAATGAACATTTTTTTCATTATTTGTAACAAATTGTCACCTTAGTTTTATCAATTGATGAACCTTGACTATGTCACTAAACTTGCCATGTTACTAAAACTATTTGGTATTTTAAGCTAAATTGGGTATAAAAGTTTTATTTGTAAAATATAAATTGATAATTTAGAATAAATGAATAAAAACACTTATTTTAATCTTAACTAAAATTTTAAAATTATTCTTAAATTATTCTTGAGTACGTATATCTTGTAGCTCACTGGTAATGAACGCGAAATTAGGGATTTAGTTAATTTAAATTTGACTAATTTTTGTCAACTAAGTTGCCTTATGGTCTAGAAAGTATTGATCTTACTACTATAGTTAGTATGAAATAAAGTTTTTTTTTAATTTTAAATTACTAGATAGAGCATGTTTTTGTGTAAATATGATTTACTTAATTTACTAAAATCAAGGAAATAAATAATATATTTATTCCTAGTTATTTTTAACGCACTTGCTTCATATTTCTGTCTGGTGTACATTTATAAACTATATTCAACATTATCTTCAAAAACCTACAACTTTCTGACGAATAACATGACTGTAAAAATATTTCGTCTGATATTTTTAGCACCGGACTGTATAGTACAGTCATTCTTTAATGTTTGTGAATACAATCCTTCATTCACACAGAGTTAAATTTATAGAATGGACTTAGTGATTGCCTGAAACACGATAGTAAATAATTCGTAACAACAGTCGTATAAGATTTTATTTCAAAATGACAACATTATCTCGTACTCTCCCAATTACAGTAGTTAGTTACGGACGCTAATTAATTTCCTTTGTTTGCCTGGATTTGTTAAATGTTGAATCTATTGTTATTCTGTTCATTTAAACTACTCTTGCCAAATTATTTTATTTATCTAACTAACCCCAATTGTACACGGATATATTATAAATCAAAGTAAATTGTATATACAATATTTGAAATATACATTTCACGTAATAGCAAGGCTCGTGCCAGTAATTTTGTTATGTAGTGAGATCTGTTACTACTGTTGGTTTAAGTTTAAAGTTGCATAGTATTGTTTTGTGAGTAAACGAGTGCTGTACCACTGGACGCCAAAATAGCTGGTAGCTAGGGACACCAAATCTAACTCTATAATTTTATTTTGGATGCATAAACTAAAATGGTGCGAAGAAATTTACCCAGATATACTGTGTCACGATTCTCCCTCCTACATTAACACATCGGTTACTGATGAACCTCCCACCCACATATAAACTCACAGTGACCAATAATATTACCTGTAAATAAAACAACATCATTATACTTAATTAATAAAGTTTTTTTACACATAACTACAAATAAAAATTATTAAATTATAGAATGCGTACGTATTAAAATAAAAAAATAATATGTACAAAAAGAAATTTTAAGCAATATATTAACAATATGTGTTGTTATTTTATTGAGAAGAAAAATATTAAGATTCCGTAATATTGACATCAGAAAAATATGTTTTATTATAGTTGTATTCAGTTCACAAATTATAGGTATCTTGTTATATTATTTAAAAGCACTGTTATGCATTTTAAAACAGTTACTTAAAGAACTAATAATTTTGATAATAAAAGGTAATTTAATACCGATTTCATTTTATGTCCCAATTTCAAAGCTATTGCGTTCATCCGATAAGATTTCCAATCACTTTTTATAGTAGATCGTTGATCGACTTTGCACTTAATACATAGAGTACTCTATATTTTGACAAAAAGAAACGTTAAAAATATTATTAAAAACAAAGCATCTTTTGTTAAATTGTTATGAAACCATAGCTGTAATTAGCTATTCACATTATGAATCAAAAACGGGCAGTTCCAAAATATATAGGCTTTACTATATTGACCTTCTGCAATTATTATCGAAATGATACGAACAAATTTAAGTAAATATATATGTTTTTATTTTTCCTGTTATAATTCAGCACAAGTGTAAGACAAAATGTAGGGTCCTTTGATGACAGGTCTTTCAGTTATGAAAGGAATGTATATCAAACATGGAACATAAACAAAATTAATGAAAATAATTTAAAAGATCAAAGGTGTGACAAAAAGCCAAAATTGTACAAAGATTGATGATAGACTTTTAGCCATTAATCTTGCCAATAATCATGCAGGGAAGATCTGGGGTCTCACTGTTTATTATATGTTTCATCCTGAGTGGGTACTATCAAAATTATTGGAAATCTTCTTATAATCATATATGTTTTTGTATCGACAGCAAAATCCCTATAAAGGAATGAATAAACTATTATAGCAATTAAGTTTCACTTACTTGAATGTTTCGTAAATTAAAATGTATTCCAATCAATCATCTACACTAATTAATAAGTTTTATTTATGTTTATTACTAAGTAAAAATAATAATACTGAAAAAACATGTTTTATCGGTATTGATAACTTATCTCTAATTATATTAATATATTAACATAACAAGGGGAGTAAAATTAATAATATTTCTTTAATTAAAATATAACTCTGACATCATTATTACTGAATCAAATTTCCCAACAAAAACTGTTTTTCAAATCCCATCACAATTCCATTCTGTCACACTGCCTATCCAGTTATCTGTCAATATCTTAAGTAGAAGTTACGACTTGCAGACTACAAGTATTCAAATCGTAGCAGTTCTGGTGAATTCTCACCTGAAGTATCATCTTCGAAGCTATCACCATTTCCTTAAATAATCAGATTGTACTAATTGAACTTTCCCAGATGACCAATATTCAACTATCCAATATTTTACTTCAGCACCTAAATAATTTTACAATAATACTGTTTTAATTGTTCTAACAAGCTGGTATAAAATTGTTTCCAAAGTATTTTTTACATTTTGTATGTGTTATTTATACCATTTAAACATTTATATTCAATTGAAACATTGTCCTAGGTTTTTGTTGGGAACAAATAGAATAGTCTGTTTTAAGGATATGAACTTAATCTATCAATTACTTTGAGTGATGGCACAATCATAGTAAATATTTTGTTTCCATATCTACAAGTAAACAGTAAATAAAAAAAAATATATTAAGGACAATTTCCTTTAAATACTTTTAAATTTAACAACAAATACACTTGGGAATACGATTTGGTAAATAATAACATTCAATCAATAAAAACATTAGTATATCGTTTTCATAGCGGGTCGTCGTATGCAATTAGTATGATGTGATTATTTATTAAAATTTTTTTATATATAAACTGAATTACCAATAATATATTGTTTACTTTCATCACTCTATATATTAGTAGTAGTATACTTGTGGTTGCTTTTCATATGTTTTATTAATATTGCTTGGTTTTAAATTGCTTTAAATTGTTTAGTTGTAATTATTAGTCCGTTTTTTACGATATTTTATCGATTACTTAGTGTAGTATTAATAATAATATTTGGCAAACATTTTGAAAAATATTGACAGCAACATTTTTATATGCTAATGCAAAATTTTATATACTGGGTTTTTAAAAATGCTCACTACAAACTTTGGATTTGAAATTTATATTAGAGGATGCTGTTAAAAAAAAATTATTATTTTACATTTCAAACATCGAGTCATAAAATGTATACAGGAAAAGTGTTGTATCAAATGATCATTTCAAAACTTAGCTCCATTTATATTGAAATACGAACATTACAAACAGAGTATAATTAATAATATTTCTTTAAATGAAAAATAGCTCAGACAACATTATTTTAAACTGTGGTATCAAACCATTATACGCGATTTTCAATGATGAATTCAACTAATATGTAAAATCATTTTACACAGCACATTACACATTGATATCTACAATAGAGTTATTGTCGCTGTTTATAAAGTAAAGTAATTAATTTTAATTGTAAAAAACTTAATTGTACTTTCCAAATGGATAGATTTCCAATTTCCATCACTGTTTGATGATTTCCAATCTTTCCCACAGTATATGTTTGTAAAACTGGATTTACTATCTTTTAGGCATTTAAAGTCCTCTTGTTGGTATTTACAATAATTGGGAATGTTGGTAGGATTATATATATAATGAAGTTTGACTAAACACTAGGAATATAAATTCCTTGAGATTGCTTATAGCAAAACAAATGTGCTTTCAAAAGTGCTTCGTATTCTAAACATTCAATGTTTACAAGATAATTATAAATAACCTGCAAATAAAAATATTTCCTTTGTCTCTATTCAAAAAATCGTTGAAATGGTGTCTTATCATAACTCATTCAATAGAAGCTTATTTCAGAATTATTGATTGATTAATCCTTCTGCTTAGCTAACCAAACTCTTGCAATCTTTACATTATACATTATATTAACATGTTTATGACTTAAGTTTTTTTACGTAATACATTTATTTTGATGCTCGTATTTTACTGTACTATAACTAAACAAATTAATCCCGCATTGTAGTTTCCACTGTACTACTACAGGGTAACAGGAATATTTTCTTCCTCTCGTTTATTATTTAATTTATCAGAGAGAATATTATTTGATAATATTTTCTTTTAAAATTCTTTGATTATTGCTATTGTTATTATTTACTCTATGTCTAGTATGTAGGATATTTTTTCAATGAAAGGTGAGTTGTGTCATATTCTTTACTGCACACGAAATGTTTAAATAATATACCTACCCATGAATCTGTTTAGCTCTATTTTGTCTATATTTTTTAATTCTCTTGATATCTCTAGTAAATAAGCTTAATTTCATTTAAAATTGTATTTTATAAATGAGACAACACTACCAACTCTTTGTAAGACTTAACTACGAGTAAGTAAATATTATGTTGGTCTTTACAATAGATTTTGTTGCATCCTTTATTATTATGACCTATGTATACTAAATGTCCAATATAGTGGACAATAATTTAATACTATAATATTTTAAATTTAAAATAGTCAAAAAAAAAACGAAAATTCTAGTTATTTTACAACAAATAAACCTATGGTCCACCAGAAGATTTCTTTATGTATTAATATATTAAGGTACATTTTAAGGGTTCAAATAGAATCTTTCTGGATCGATACTGCCTACTGAATGAATATTTTATATAAAAATGCTGAGACTATGTGATTGAATGTAAAGAATTGATCATGTTCGGAAAGTTTTCTTATTGGAAACATATAGCTTTTAGGTATTGAATTATTCAACAACTTAATGTTGCATTAAACAAACAAAATAGTAATAATAAATTAAAAATTTTGCTTTGAATTTGGAATATTTGCAGAAGGTACTTAGTTTGGTATGAAATGTATGAATTACATCAAAATAAAGATTAGTTCACTGATTTATACCCGTGGTTAGTAAAAAAAAAAACAAGATAAATAAATGGAATCTTAAAAAAAACTAATTAATGGAATTCTTATAATATGGGGTTTTGTTATTCGTTATTCAAATGTTGTTTTTGCTGTTTACAATATTTATATTGTGTGAGTGAGTATAACTCATAAGAAGTAATTATTAAGAGTATTAAATATAATAAGTAGTGAAAAGGTTCACTGTATTAACCACTAAACTAATTTACTTCGTGAAAGTACCTTTATATTGGCTATGATGAGATCTTAAGAGAAACTTCCCTTTTGATAAAAGGAGCTAATCATCTCGAGAGGTGTTTGAAGCAATCTTATTTAGTTTGCTGCTCCAAAGAACTGAGTCGATACTGATTGTAGAAAATTAAAGAAATGTTTCAAGAAATCCTCTTATACGAGTTTGCACTTATCAAAGACAAACGTCGTCTTTCACTCCGTATAATATTACCCTTTATAAGCTTAAAACAGCACCATTATCAAATCATATTGCCTTGTAGTTTTTAAAATCTGTAAAAAGAACATTTTAGTCAAAATTGTATGAAATATTTTACGATGAATTTTTATTTCGATAACATTCATACTAATCAGTCAAATTATTAACCGTTAAATATTAATGATAGTGAATAGAAAATGGGTATTTAACCAAATGTTCAACTTGTTTGGATGTTAGTTGGGAAACCACCAACTTTAAGGTGATAAGTGTCTCCCAATAAAAATGGCATATGTTGCCATTTTTATTGCTACAATTTCTTTGGTGACTTAATAAGTTATCAAGATGGAATATATAATTAACTATGGAAAATATCTCCTTTTCGAGCGTATTTATTAGTTTTATGAGTCGGTAAAATTGGGATTTATAATTATTGCTCCTACTAGTGACCTTATGAGTATATATTTAAGATAGAAAATAATAATTAAACACAAAAAGAGATATATAATATAGGAAATTGTTCTAAATATATTCACACTCAAACATATTAGGTCAATATATTTGAAAATAAAGGTGTATGAGAGGTATTTTGGTGGGTGGTTTGGTCATCAAAACTATAAGTTTATGGGTGGCTGGGTTGCAAAATGTATGTATAAGCGGTTTACGTCACAACTCAGTTCATATAGACCATATGAGAGTAAGACTACCTGCTTAGTATTATAGTAGCCTTGGGTAGGTTGGTCATCCCATTATAGGTTTAAGAGTGGGTAGGTAGGTCATCATTACTGTAGGTGTATGGTTAAGTTGGTTGGACATTACCGCCGTATGATTATGGTCATGTAGGTGGGTCATCCCTAACGCAGGTGTATGCGTGGATAGGTTCATCATCACCATTTTAGGTTTATAGGTGGGTTGGTGGGTCATCACCACCAAAGGTGTATGGGTGTGGGTTTTTAAAAACCATCGTAAGTCTATGGTTGAGTTGTCTCCAATATATATGTAGGGGCAAAGAGCAGTCTCTACCTTAAGTTCAAAAATATTACATATAGGACGAAGAAACATTTGTAAGATTCTACCAATTGCAGGATACGGCTTTTAGACAAATGTATTCATACCAACTAAAGAATTTAACAAATCTATGGACACGGCATGATAATTAGTTACCTATATCAATAAAATATTTTCTACTTGCCAAAAGCATATATTTCAAACTGTAATATGCAATATTTAAGAAATTATTAATTCATATTATAGTTAACGTGATGTAACACACAATGTTGGTTGACTACAGTATTTTTCTTAAATTATTACAAAAATAACATGTTATCTTCGTATTTCTATTTTTGCACACCACATGAACAATTCCATAGTCAAGAAATGTTGTTTGTGTTCTGGCTTCCATTTGTAAAAATAGTTAGCAGAGTATTCTACCTTAACATTTGTGATTTAATATAGTTACTGATTTAATATATACCACTTCATATATTCTGTATATAAAACTTGATATTTATTATTTAAAATATAAACGATTTCAGTACTAGTTATTTTATTTAAAAACTTTTTGAAAAATAAAAAAAATTAAATAATTATAATGTGTGAGTTTTAATTTATAAACTGTATTAGTTTAAATGTATCGCGATTTATAAAATATATATTATTCCCATTGGGTGTTCCTAATATATATATATAATATATAATAGTTTACATACGTACATATTAATTGAGTCAACGTAATACAATTTTGTAAAATATTATGATAGAAGCTTAGATACTTTACTGTATAAAGATAATTATTTCGAATCCTTCGTAATGAAAAAAAAAACTTTAATGGTATATTGAATAAATCTGGTTTAATCACCACCATTTCGTTTGGTCCTCACCAAGAATAGCGTGAGGGAAACAAAGGCATTACAATAGGGAGAAATTGACGGCCTTTGGAAATAAAGTAATGATTCAATAACAAAGATCCCGAACTGAAGTAATTCACCCCTAAGAGCCGTAAATCACGATGTAGACATCGTTCACAGTCAAATGGTTGTGAAACATCGCCTTCACAGTTAAACTTACACGATACATTTACACACTTCATTTGTTTTATATGTAGTCATAACATTTTAATAAGGAAGGCACCGTTTTATATGTAGGATGTATGGATGGTCAGGTTGTGTAAACTACCACTCAACCACACGTAATCCTTCCTCTTTACACCATACAAACACATATGACAAACATGTATCATTTATGCTACGTAACTAATTAAATTATCCCTTTCGCCTACTTTATAAACATCAATTTTTTTTATAGTGCTCCTAAACTAATAAGTCATAAAATAAATAATTGAAAATGATAATTGGTCTTGGTTGAATTGATTATTCACCACTTTGCAATCGGACAGTTTTATGAGACAAAAACATTTCCTTCCATGTTATTTTAACAATATCAGTTTTATGTCATCTATCTGGGACGTAATATCTTTATAAGAATGTAACTAATTTTAAAATAAGAACAACCACTGAACTTACTCCCAGTAGGATTTTGATCACAACTATTCAGCTAAACACTCTAAAATATAAAAGACTTGTCTGACTGAGAAGGGGTTTGTAATGAGTCAATATCAACGTCTACTATTTGAATATTTTGTATGTTTAGTTTTCAAAGAGTATATATGACATTATATTTCCAAAATGTTCATAAAATCCCGTTATTATAGCTTTCTTAACTGTAGTACTGAATGTATATATTCTTAAGTATATTAATATATATTGCACCGGTATGACAGAGAAAGGATCAAGCAAATACAAACACAACAGATTTTACATTTCTATATATGTAGAGTATATTTAATTTTACTTATAAAATAATGGTATTCTTTAGATAAAACTTGTGGAGGAATTTTTATAATTTCACACATTTAAATATATTAAAATATAATACTAAATTTGTATCAAAACAAAAAAGTGTCAACTGAATTGTGTCGAGATATTTTTACCCAACCACCGTAGCAAGTTTATTGGGGAGACTTAAAGTTGTTATTACAATCTGATTTAGGAACTGTGAGGCTTGAGAAATGTTATTTGACGAGGGTTGTCTTAGATTTGCACTCGACATCCGTGGGAGCCAAGCAATCGGATTGCTGTGATATTACTTTTTAAACTGATCTTTTCATAAGTGGGTTCCTATAACTCGTGGATAATCTTAAATTTTATTACATTTTCTGATCTTGCGCGTATACTAAATAGAAATAACAGGTTATTTACTATACCACTGATCTAAAAACAGTCACACCTATTAATAACCTCCAAATATATGTTAGGTTATATGGTAGAGCTTCGTTATCCGATATGCCGACATTCCTTTCCACCCACATACCCGTCCCGAAATTGCCACCGAAAAACACTTCCTATTTTCGGAGATAGTCGGGACCGGAACTGACTTTTATACAACTAAAATCGGCTGATTTGTTACAGAATTTGATTTTGTACTGTAGTAGATGTACTGTATTACGTTAATTACGTAACAGTGCAATTAAATTACTCCTTTTAAATTTAATAAATAATAGAGTAATTTTGTATCTGTATTAAGTTAATTTATAACGGTTTAACTTTATATTTAGTACAATTTGTTCATTTACCTTTCATTTTAGGTATTTTTAAATAACTCTGTATTTAAAACTTATACATTATACTCTACTGAAATATTATTACGTTGTATTTTTTATTGTTATCAGTTTTATTTTGTATTCTATAACACAAAGTAATGATTGTTTAAACAGTACTAGAGTGCTAATTCTTAGTAAAATGCATTAAAGTACTTAGTTTAAAAATAGCGTTTTTATTTTCCGACTTTTTCACTTATGCGACGTCATCATGGCCCGTATACGTCGGTTAAGCGAGGTTTTACTGTACCTTAAAATGTGTAGAAACAAATATATCGGCCATAAGTAAGTAGCGAATATAAATACTAAATTTGAAAATAGTTCATTAATTGTATTATCCGTCTACTATACTAATTAGAATATATGTATTAAAAATATTTAATAAACGTTATGATAAATTTCCACATTATTATTTTTTCTTTTAAGATGTACTGTAGTTGAATATCTAGTTTTTCCATTCAATTAAGTAAGCTTGATGTTGGAAGTAACTTGTCTAATTCTTCTATACCAAGGGTTTGAAAATCATACATAGTAACATATTTTTCCTTTTATGTATACAACAGTATATACTTTGTTGTATACGAAACATACATGAATCCTATTTAATATCTGGAGGAAGGTTGGCACAATGACTTAGAGTGCTAACAGAAGAATGCAGTTTAATATTACTTCTTAGCTGATTTCCATATAAATTACATTGAAATACAAGTAAAAAATTTAGGATTTGAAATGTTTATGGTATAAATTATTCAGTTTCTTTGTTATAGCTTTTAAAGTCTTTAAAGTCATTAAGCCATATACACTTTCGAAGAAACAATAGACAATATTATTTCTTAAGAGCATATTTTGTATAAATTTTCATCAGAAGCTATACTGCCAAAATATGTTAAATTCTTTTTGTTTGAAATTGAACATCATCTATTTCATGAACGCTACTCTTTCTGTGGCTGTATTTACTATCTCAATACAATAGGTATATTTTTACAGAAACAGTTACATCCATTAATTGCAATACCACACT
Source organism: Stictocephala bisonia (assembly GCA_035578905.1). Classification (NCBI taxonomy): domain Eukaryota; kingdom Metazoa; phylum Arthropoda; class Insecta; order Hemiptera; family Membracidae; genus Stictocephala; species Stictocephala bisonia. The sequence continues at coordinate 1,036,678 of JAQJVL010000028.1, forward strand.
TACTTTTACACACATATATATGGGTATATATATATATATATATATATATATATATATATATATATATATATATATATATATGTAATTGACAGTTAAGGTAGGGTGATTTAGAAGATAATAATTTTAGAGGAACTAAAATATTTTAATTAATTAACTACTCATTATTTTACATCATATTTTTACATCATATGTTATTTTAGCAGTTATAATTCTCAAGTATAACTTGTATTAGTCTTGCTCTCACTAATAGAATGGGAGTAAATCCTTTTTATCAACGTATAGTTTTAAATTTATTCAAATTTGCTTCATTTTGTTATTCTGTACTTGAAGAAAGAAAATCTGCATTTTTGTGGTTATGAATTTTATCGTGATAGCTTAATTTCTCGTTTGTTATATTTGAAGAAAGTTTATTGAAGAATAAAAAACAAAATGTATTTCAACGATATGTAGGAAAAGAAAAGTGACCACTAATATTTTAACGTAAATATGAAATATATAAATACTTAGAAAGGTAGTCAATAAGGAAATAAGATCAAGAATATGAAAACTGTATAGCCTCATATTAATTTGATCATTTTTACTGAACATTTAACTTCTCTTTTGATCAAATATTTCTTGTTTACTAGACTACTTAAGTATTTTATCAAATTAGTTTTGTTAACGTTTTGGTTTTTTATTTTTAATGTTTCATACGCAAAATGTGAAACTAATTAAATAACATTGTGTAATAAAAAATAACATGTCAATATTTACTAAATAAGTTAAAGGCGGAGTTTTTGTTTGAATAAACCAATTTAAAAATTAACTCATTGTGTTAACACAAAATTAACTAATGTGTTGTCATTAACTTTAAAATGTGTGGTTATGACTGGGTGCTTTATAAATAAACTGATAATATTTGGTAATGAAAATCTATAGATCAGCCAATTGTAAGTCCAAGCAGGCAATAATCATTGTAGCTTTCAAAATTAGGTAATATTCGAAGTGAAAGTTAGATGAAAGTAAAATAAAATCTTTATGAATATAGCCTTACCTAAAGTGGTTAATTTTGCCTTACTCCTTTACTCGAAGACGTGTGATTTACTTTTTTAAAATTTTTAAAATACAGTAGAAATTATTTGGTGAATTATTTTCTAATATATTTAAATTTTATAAGGCCATATATTATTCGTATTGCTTTTCTTGTCTGGATCCTGGATAAAAACTAAAAATTATACAATTTATGTGTAATATTTAGTTTTTATACATTTTGATTACATCAATATCTTAGACAAGTATTACTCGCATCTCAACTAATTTTTGGTGTATGATACTTTACGTAAATATAGTCATTAAAATAACGTTATACTGTATATATACATAATTTGTTCATATGTATTAATAATGTACGTAATATATGTATACTCGTGTGTATTTATATTTTTATTCTTTTTTATTAACTTTAATTGCCAGTTTACATTGATATACAAGCCTATGAGTGAAATTTATTCGAGGATCAATCAACAACCGTTAAGATAATAATCTTCTAGAAGGGTGAATTATTGTTATTTTTCAATACTTAAATGCCGATCATATAAAGATGGGCGAATACGAGGGGCGAATAAGAGTGCTTGGCGTAGATGAACAAGTGTAGTCATTGTTACTAACTATATCCAAGAGTATAAGACAATAGGTTATATTAACTATGTTTTGTGTGTTCTATTCTAGGTATGTTTGCACAAAAAATTAGCTTTTTGTTTGCTTTCATTTATTAAGACATCAACATATTTATCTTTTTAGGTAGACTATGGACAATGTAGTTTTTAAATGTTTATTATTATTATGCTATTATATAGGTTTGAGTGGAAGAAATGATTTCATAGTACACTAACTCCGCCTTAAGTAGACATTCATTCATGTTATTAATATGAGTACCCACCATCCTACCCACCCATACACGTACAGTAACTAACTAAACAGTTAGGTACTTGAACATTGGAGTTTAGCCCTTCACAGTTCGAATCGTTAGTCACTAGACAACCATGCTGACATCTTACCCTATACATTTATCGGTCATCAAAAAGACTAATAAACAGACTGGGTAGCTGCTTACTGATACTGTTACTTCAGAGTTCTCCAGTATGGAACCATCTCACTAACGACAGTCTATGTAGGGTGACCAGTGGATGTCTGACATCACTAAATTGATTAATACACAGCCGAAATTACTTCTGACACCTGTATCTGATATCTATACATAATATAGCTATAAACCTGCCCTCATATTATAAAGATCATAATAATGTATTTGCTAATAATGCCGTATTATTATACTTTCTAATCAGTTTCCAATGTATCAATAATTTAATTTAACTGAACTATATTCAAATTTACCTATAATATTGTTTATGAAACTTAATAATGATTAAGTTTGACATCATATTATTTGTTCCAGGGACGTAAACATACAATTTCCTGTAGAACTGTTTGAATCATGCCCACCGGAAATTAGCCTGCAACCATGATGTTTCTCTATTTACTTTTATATTCACAATGATATTGTAAAATGTTTTTTATATAGCTGGCATTTATTAGAAGATTTTAACCTCAGTTATATCAACAGTGTTAAGTACTTCAATATAAACTCGCCCAATTAATTGGTAACAGTAGTATACGGTCTACAGGGTAAAAAACAGTCAGGTCATCCCCTCTATGGACAACAATTATTACTTTTATTCCTACTCACCATTTGACTGAATTACATACTATAAGGTATATACAAATTTATATTACTAGACATATATTATATTAAAACTTATAATTAAACCATTATTATATATAATAATTAATGTAACTTGACACAGTCAAGTTGAATTTTGCTCAATACCTGTCACTGTTCATTTACTGTCTCTGTTCGACACTGTACCTTAATATTCATATTCACTGCAGGTTGAAGATTAGTGCTGCCACTGAGACCAACTAACACTCTATAGACTGTCCATTAAACACTGTATAATAGACTTAACCTTATTGTCTAATTAATTGGTCAATGAGTGTTTTTGTATAAGGTGCCACTGCAAGTTTAGACAATTTTGGGAACAATTCATAGCTCAAGGAGTAAGAGTGCAGTTTGCTGTGTATTTGTATTTTTCTTTAATCCATGTGAGGCATTTGTATTTTGTTATAAATAAAAATCATTTATTCATTCATTTACCGAGCCCGTGATAGTCTATAGTCGTATTCGTTTTGTTTTTACGTTATAAATTTAAAGAATTTTACTGATTAGAAACGATAATATTGTTAAGTATATATGCTACTATATACTTATTTTTTTTTCATTAACCCTTGAACTGGCCAGAAAATTTTTCTAGAGAGGCTGTTTATTTTTATTGTGTTTTTAAGCATTTCAAAAAGCATTATACAAAAAGTATAAAAAATAAATATGCTTTTATTTACTAACATTTTACTTGACATAAACCAGACTAGTTTATAAGAATAAATTATTACAACCTTAGCAAAATAATTTATTTTTATGTAAACCATTGGTCAAACATATTGGTTAAAATGTTTATTAGCACAAAATAGAATGGGAGTCACCTGGAAAACAATATAATGGACCTAAACTCTAAATTCCAAGAAATGCAAAACATTTCAAATGTTATCCACTTTCAGGAAATATAAAGGTACTATAATGCTTTTAGGGTGAGAAATAATTTTACTAATACGACCGTACGTACTACAGTTCATGCAACAGTATTTTGCTAAGGTAGAAATTAATAAATAATCACTAAAAATAATATTGAATCACTATAGACTTATTTATAGTATTAATATTTATATAAATACATGCTCTATAATATCGATGTATTTATGAAATGTTTACTTTCATGTCAATTAATGTAAATATAGCATTATTATGTACATATACATTTACAAGCAATATGCTGTACATATACCACAATGGAATAAAATCTCACTTTGCCAATTCGACTTTATTATTACTTTTTTCACATGTTCCTTTCGACTCGAGAAAAAATATATCCATATAAACAAATTCTTTTCCTGGTTCTATAGATATTCTAGTCAAGCCGATATAGTTAATAGGTGTGCCATAATAAGAGATTTTATTGGACGGTACAACAACAGTGCCAACTCGATTACTCGATTTTCTTATTATTGTTTCCGCCGTTCCTTCAGCTCAGAAACAAAACAAAGGCATGTCTGCAATCGGAACTCCCAAAGAAGTTTTAATTATGACGCTATTACTAATAGCTGTATTACAATAAGTGATTAAGCAGACTGGCTGATTTTATGCTAAGTTCTGGTAGAAGAATGAACGGTTTTTGGTTTTAAATAAATTTAGAAAACTAATTTTAACTGTGCGCTAAAGTTAAAAAAAATAAAGTAATGCCCCATGTTTTGTTATTTTTATTGTCTCAATAATATATTAAATAGATATCATTTATTCTACATTAATAAACGCCTATAAAATGAAATTTTTGGGTAATATTTAAGATTTGATCATCATATCTAAGACGATATTTTTTAGAGTAATTATGATATACTTAACTATATATTTTCCGGATTATTGGATCAATAGCTCAGGCCTTGGACTGTAAAGGGCAGCGTACAAAGTTTAAAATCTCAATATATATGATGGTAATTATTTCCACACACAGGCCTGTGGGTGCATTTTAACTAAGCAAACAAATTTTCATTGAATAAATATCAATGAATAAATCTTACGTAAAAAATTAAGATAAATATTTTATAAGACGTTTTTATAACATTATACTATCTATCCAAGCCAAAATGACCTAATCTTAGCACGTAAAATTAACTAAGACTGATTCTCTAATATTATTTTTATTATTATTATTTTTTTTTTTTTTTGAGAGAATAAAAAACACTTTCTGCTATCATATAAGTAAGTATATTACATTTTTCTGGAATCTTACTCAATACCTATAAAATGTTTGTTACTTAAATAAAAATATAATTGATATAAATAATGAAATGTCGTCAAAGTATGACAAGTCATAATGCATCATAGTTATGTTGTCCCACTATTTTAGAAGGCTTTCAATAGGGTCTAGTTTGAAGAATATTATATTGCACTGTGGTGCCTTTGTGCTACTATCAATAAGGCTAATTAAGTAAACTAATTAACGAATAAAGTGTAACAACATGGCATAACAAATACCCTCGTAGGTAACTACTAACCACCCCCTAGGCTATAACATACCACCCTCAAAGAGATTGCTGTGCAGTTTACTCTGACATTGTTTGCATGTATATTGCCTCTTATTCCAGACTGATGCCATATATTTGATCCTAGTCAACAGTCCAGGTACTACGGTTTCATTGCCTTACAGTATATGAGATTTTTGGGGGTATTAGAGGGTTTAGTAAGAATGTACAAATAATTGTAATTTTATAACGGTATATGTAAAGGATAGTAACAATATGTCTAACCTCATCATTTTAGTATGTGTGATGTTTAGTGAGGTTGGTGAGATATTAGCAATGTTACATATAAATAAAAAAATGTATATACACGTTTTAATATTTAACACTTATTTCGTAAATTTTTTTGTCATTTGTATGTTCCTTAAATTATATTTAAATTACTACTCGTAAGAATTGTTTTATTGCATAAATTATTATTATTGTTTTTAAATATACTTAGAATAGTCTGGCCTCAACCCCTACACGAAATTCCTATTTGAATTTGAAATATTAACCATAGCGGAACTGAACCTACGGTGGACTTGAATCCTCGTATATACAATTCATTTACATACACAGAATACATTTTTAACACACACACACACACACACAAACACACACACACACACACACACACACACACACACACACACACACACACACACACACACACAAATATGGCTGTAAAGGGATGTTAGAAAATAACATACATAACTTTGACAGAATAAGTACTATTAGAACAGATAGTTCTTATCTAATACCTGTGACGCTGAACTATTAGAAAGTAAAAGAAAGAATCGCAATGGCAAAGAAATTTAAATAAAAAGGAGGTTATTTTGTGGTCCACTGGAGAACGAAGCTACAAAAAACTTATTAAATGCTATACCAGAAGTGTTTTGCTTTTCGAAAAATAAACATAGACACTAAGAAAATAAGATGAAGAAAAATCACTCCAAAGTGGTATAACCTTTACTAATACATCCCTTATCGTTTCGTGGGTGAACAAAAATATATTTGAGGAATTCAGGCTTAATTGAAATATGTGCCGTTTATTAATTTATACCTTTAATATAACGAGAACCTAAAAAAAGGCTGAACATTTAAGATTTTAGCCTGATTTTTAAGATACCAGAAAAGCATAACACTTATGAGAGTAAATAATTTACTAAGCAATATGCATCTAAAGTATTAGTATTAGTAATAAGCGTTTTAGATCTCCTGATTGTAACAATGGTTTAACAAAAAAAGTTCTTCCGTAATACGAGTTGATTTACTGTTTGGTGTTAAGCATTAAAAGGGACTGACGTTTTTAGTTGTCAACTTTAAGAGTACTATCTTTAGATTGGATTAGGTGGATTTTAATCCAAACTCGTTTGATAAATGAATGCCACTTATTTAAAAACGTAAAATAATAAATAAAAAAATATGTAGTGGTTTTTGTTACTAAATACAAGTTTATAAGTTATTGATTCTTCACTATCACCCAACAGATAAAATACTATGAACTACTTTCGGTTATATTAAAGGCAACAGTTGGCTTTCTTATTGGCGAAATATCTGCCGGTAAGAGGCAATACGCCGTGGCAGCTGTTGACTAGTTCAAGCCAATACTATTGTAACAGTGCAATATAAATGCTAATGTTTAAAATTAAAACTGAAATGTTTTATTTAGAACGTTTCAATTAGAACAGTTAGAATCAATAACAAATACGCTGAAACCAATTATAAAATGCTAAATCACTTTACTTTCATGGATTCTGAATTAGCTTAGGATGTGAAATGTATATATTTGTAACTAATGGCAGACATGAATTAGCTAATATCTTAGATTCAAAAAATAAATAATTAAATCTGTAATCAAAGTTATATTTTTATTGAGTATTTTACAAAATACCATTTTCTTTTCAATTTATTTTATAATTCATTTTAGCCTTTGATCCTCTTGCATATTTTGTGATTCAGTAGTGTTAGGAACGTTAAAAACCTATTGTTTTATGGAATAGGTTAGGTATTGTTTTATAGAATATTTTATAAAAATATTAAAAATAGTTTTCATATTTTAATCCTTGTGCAGAATGAATGTTTTGGGTGTATATATTAGTTAACATTTTCGTTGCATTTTTATCTTGCTGGTATGAAATGTTAGTTATAAAACCTAACTCATTCATTGAACATTTCTTAAATTAAATATCTCACATGCTCAATTACAACCCCTCTTCCCCCACTACCACAGTAACATTCCCGTGCAATGCAGTAATTTGTGTACAAGTGCTCAGTCACATCGGAAGGGTTCAACTTCAATATATTCACCCTGTAACCAACATATCACTTTAAATCCAATTGTTTAAATGTACGTTAAAATATCGACAAAGGTGTTTCGCATTCATTTTGTACTGAATTTTTCTCACTTAGCTCATAAAAAGCCAATTGGTATGTAATAAAATGTTCAATACAAGGCTTAGGATTAGATAGCAAAAACTGTATGCAAGATTTAAAAACTAACAAATAAATGTATATCAAATTACTCGTTTAATAAATGAAATGTTTACATTGTTTAATGTAAATCTCTGTAATGTTGTATGTATGTAACATTTATGTATATAATTATAAATTTAACAATATAATAAATTGTTGTAGAGGATATAGCTGATTTTTAAAACTCTACATGAAATTTCGTTTAAGTTACATCTACCAAGGGGCAGATCTTTTATCACTTGCTGATCTAATTAGTAGTAAATCTAAGAAATGTGAGAAATGAGAAAAATATGGAACATTCCTGGCATGTTTTCGACATGGACATGAAGAGTTGTTTTATTATATTGAAACATTTCTGGAATTCACTTTTTTAAAGTATCTTTTAATAATTGGAGATATTAAATTATTTTTTATAATATATATTATTATTACGTTGAAGTTCCTATTTATCTAGATGTTAAAAATTACAAATAATATGTGATGAAAGACAGAATATAAACAAATAAATACTCATTTAAAAATATTTTTATATCATTTATTAAAAAGTTGTAAATATATTTTTTACTGAGAAACATTAAACGTCATAAATTACCAACACTTGGAAGGTTTTGCAACTTAAAATGTTAATTAAATATTGTCATTATTATTTTAATATATAATAAAGAAATACAAGGAGTGTTAAATATGTCATGGTATTTTTCATTAGCATTTTATTTTATAAAAGTTAGAATATAAAGTCAATATATTTATGTAACCTGAGTTATACTTATATTTCTACTTATTCAAGCTAAAATAGATTTAAAACGATAATAACCTATCATTATAGTAGCTAATTAATATTTGTTACATTTTTTTAAGGTTAGCCAAAATATTGTCAATTTAAGAATTTTCATAAGAGTACGAAACGTACGCTACTTTTTTTCTTTAAACTGTTTAAATAATAAAACAAAGTTTGTATATTTGTTAACTAAATATTTGAACCAATTTTACTACTATAAAATTACTAATTTTAAATGTTTTAATTTACAAATTTAGCTAGTACGAGCACCACTCTCCTGCAGTACTGTATTATCATTTATTTTGATACAGGAGCATATTAATAATAAACATTCTTATAAATAAATATTCTTCACATACTCCCAGGGTATAAAATATGGTGTTGAATGTCAGTTTGTAACTGATTTAAGCATTATTTGACTTATGCCGAGGAAATCACATTATTCCAGGCTTAAACCCTTTTGATATATCGGTCTCGATGAAGTTTTCGCCAGCTGCTCCTCGCAAACTTTATCAAGCCTTTAGCTACCCCACTTATGGTTTATTGACAAAATAAACTTTATCATAGTAATTGTTGTTTAGTTAATGAACGATTTACCAAAAATAAATTTCTAATACAGACAAATAATCTTTTCTTTATTTAGATACTTGACGAAGAAGACATTCTGTAGTCTCTTAATAGAGAAATTAATGTAATGATATATATTTCTTTATGTAACAACTTGGTTTTACACCCAATGTTAAAGTTCAAAATTATATATAGTACAATTTAAATAAATTGAAATGTTATATAAAATATGTCTTACGAAATATTTATTAATAAACATTTGACATATAATGTTTGAGATATTTGGGATAGTGAACTTTCATTAATGTGAAATATCAAATACTATTTCAGTAAATTCAATAAATGATATTTGAATTGTTGTAATGATCGGTTTATTATTTATTTTTAAATTCAAACCAAAGTACATTACACTTCTCTTACGAAAGGAACTTTAATTAAATTATTAACATAATTGGCTTAGTCCTCCATTCAATTTATTTTGGTAATACATTACACTAATATAATGTGGGATGAGTATCTGACCAATAGGATTATTCATTTAACGTTGTTTGTGTACTCTAATTAGTATTTGTATGTATAATCCAGTATATTAAACGTCCAAAGTTAGATATATCAATTTTCAAATAATTTATCGAAACTTACCTACAGTTACAGTATACCTGTCAGACAGAATTGGGCGTACACTTGCACTTACACTGATATTAACCCACCCACCCACCCATACAAGTACAGTGGCATAATCCTATCCACCCACCCATACACGTATAGTAGTATAAACCACCCACCCACCGACCCATACACGTACAGTAGTATAATCCTATCCACCCACCCATACACGTATAGTAGTATAAACCACCCACCCACCGACCCATACACGTACAGTAGTATAATCCTATCCACCCACCCATACACGTATAGTAGTATAAACCACCCACCCACCGACCCATACACGTACAGTAGTATAATCCTACCCACCCACCCACCCATACAATTACAGTGGCATAATCCTATCCACCCACCCATACACGTATAGTAGTATAAACCACCCACCCACCGACCCATACACGTACAGTAGTATAATCCTACCCACCCACCCACCCATACAAGTACAGTGGCATAATCCTATCCACCCACCCATACACGTATAGTAGTATAAACCACCCACCCACCGACCCATACACGTACAGTAGTATAATCCTACCCACCCACCCATACACGTATAGTAGTATAATCCTACCCACCCACCCACCCATACACGTACAGTAGTATAATCCTACCCACCCACCCATACAAGTCCAGTGGCATAATCCTACCCACCCAACCATACACGTACAGTAGTATACACCCACCCACCCACCGACCCATACACGTACAGTAGTATAATCCTACCCACCCACCCATACAAGTACAGTGGAATAATCCTACCCACCCACACATACACGTATAGTAGTATAAACCACCCACCCACCGACCCATACACGTACAGTAGTATAATCCTATCCACCCACCCATACACGTATAGTAGTATAAACCACCCACCCACCGACCCATACACGTACAGTAGTATAATCCTATCCACCCACCCATACACGTATAGTAGTATAAACCACCCACCCACCGACCCATACACGTACAGTAGTATAATCCTACCCACCCACCCATACAAGTACAGTGGCATAATCCTATCCACCCACCCATACACGTATAGTAGTATAAACCACCCACCCACCGACCCATACACGTACAGTAGTATAATCCTATCCACCCACCCATACACGTATAGTAGTATAAACCACCCATCCACCGACCCATACACGTACAGTAGTATAATCCTACCCACCCACCCATACAAGTACAGTGGCATAATCCCACCCACCCACCCATACACGTACAGAAGTATAAACCCACCCACCCACCTACCCATACACGTATAGTAGTATAATACAGTAGTATAACGTACAGTGTGTCCCTGAACTCTCTAAGGATCATTTTAGGTACTGATTGTGGGGCAAAAACAAGACAAAATAGCATATTTATTTATACCAAATTACCTCACACCCATACAGCCACCATTTTGTATTATTTTACAATTATTTTATTTTTAAAACTATTTAACCTATAGAGATCATGTTTGATATACACATTAATAAAACTATTTTCTTATTAAAATAAAAAAATAAAACCTTTTTAATTGTTATCAAATTGTCGACTCTTTGAAATATTTGATCTTAAATAACTTTTGAAAAGTAAGTAATACCAAATAAATTAAAAAAATATATATATATATAATTTTTTTCAAAATTAAATTTACAATCCAAAAAATTAAGTTGAATGAAATCGGATGACAACCAATCGAGATTTGAGTACAGCCATGGTGTCGTTCTGCGCTAATCAAACACAAAAATACATCAGGGTTCTATTCTGATTACTTTCAACCAAAACATTACAATAAAGTGATTTGTTGCGTTATTTTAATAAAAATGCTCCAAGCAGGCAACAGGAAGGAAGTTGCAGATGATTTTCATTGTTATTAAATTAAAAATGTAATTGACTCTTTATTAGTGCCCTAAAAACTTAAATTGTTGTACAATTAATTTGTTATGTAAAGCAGTTAGAAGACATAAAACAAGTTAAATTAAAAAATCGTTAGATTATAAATTGAAACTTTAATTAAATTTATTTTCACATTACGAACTATGCTCAAAATGTTGTCCTCTCATTGATTGCAAAGAAAAAAATATTGAAAAATTACTGGTGCACAGAAGCAAATCAATTTTCTTTATTAATAATGTATACACCTTCAACAGTTCTACCAACCTAGTATTTACAATAATTTTAGTTTTTAGTGCACTACTTAAAGTTGAAATAAATTTTTTATTTAATAAGGAAGGAAATCATCTGCAATTTTTTCCCGTTACCTGCTAGTGGAATTTTCATTAAAATAACACCACAAATCACTTTATTGTAATGTTCTGTATGAAAGCAATCAAAATAGATCGCTGATGTATTGTTGTGGCTGACTCACGCGGCACGAAACCATGGCTGTACACATTGACGCGTAAATTATTAAATACAAACATACTTAAATTTCGATTGTTTGTCATCCGATTTCATTCCTCTTTACCTTTTTTAGATTGAAAAATTTAGTTAAAAAAAAGGATTACTTGTGATCCTTTTGCATTCCTTACCTTTCAAAAAATATAAAGGATCAAATATTTCAAAGATCCGCCAGTTTAAAATAAGTTTAAAAGTTTTTGATTTTTTTATTTAAATAAGAAAATGGTTTCATTTATGTGTATACAAAATTTAAAATCTATAAGTTAGATAGTTTTAAAAATAAAAATAGTTTATAAAACGTAAAAAATGGCGGCTGTACGTGTACCGGAGGTGATTTGGAATTTTTAAATATGATATTGTGTCTTGTCTTCGACCCTCAATCTGTGCCTAAATAGATCCTCAAAGAGTTCCGTTACACCCTGTATTTTAAATAATCATGCACATACATATTAAATTGTAGTATTTTATATTGGTTTAATTACTGCAAGTGATCGATCTTAATAAGTGAAAGTGACTGTTTATCACACTTACAATTGGTCAGTACTTTCATTAGTATTGACACTTACATTAGTATTGACCTATTGTAAGAGTGAGTGGGCGGTGGAGATTCAATATCAATGTACTTTTATAAGTGGGCAGGAGTGTCAATATGAATGGGTGGATCGTTTGTTTCTCTTTACCAAGTACATGTATAAGTCTATACACCCGTACGTGTATGGTCAGCTAGATGGTGTTCGTACATGTAAGAGTGGGTGGGTAAATGTTTGGAACGGTGGGTAGGTCAATACCACTGTGCGTCTATTGAAGGGTGGGTAGGTCAATACTACCGTGCGAGTATTGAAGGGCGGATAGGTCAATACAAATGTACATTTAGATATAAGTGTACTACGTGTACAAGTGGATTCATACTAATGCTCGTGTATGGGTTAGTGGGTAAGTTGTCTATACTAAGTATGTGCATGGGTGGGCTGGGCACGGGTGGTACCCAGTGGAAAGGTATATGAGCTGAGTATGAGGACTGTTACCGTGGTCCATGTATAGGTGGATGGGTGGGCTATCACTTATTTATGTGTACGAATTGGTGTTGAGGCTATTACTAATGTATGTTTATGGATGGGTAGGAGGGTCTTAGGGCTATAAACCTCTATACGTTAAAATGTTATAGGATTTATACCGGCCTGTTTTTTTTTTTTTTTTTTTTTTTTTTTTTTATTTTATTCTCTACTGAATATTTTCAATATGAAAAAAACAGAACTACTCTTGTGAGGAGTACAAGATTCATGAACAATATTAAATAACTGTCAAAAACTATTAAAACCTCTAAATTTTGTACGTATTCTTTTTAAACAATGTTTGGACTATTGTTTATTGTTTGGAAAAGTTTCCAAAAGTAATGTGTTTTTATCAACTAGCCTCACATGAATCTTTTACGTGTGATGCCACAAGTGCTGTTAGAACCTAAATTATATATAAACGATAAAAATCTATGTACATAATCAATTCTTGAAGCCGTGTTAGAAATAACATTCCATAGGGGAAAATACTCAAAATCAGAATAAACGTACAAATTATGAACGTTTTGTAGCAGCCAACCCCAAACCCCACACCCTAATGTTTATTATTGCAACTAATTATAACGCACAATACCGATTTCAAAGTGGCTGTGTTATTGTTTGAAATTTACAATATATTTAAGATATTTTGCCCAATATTACATTTTTTACGAAGAAGATATTACTATTTCCAAGAAATAAATATATATTTGATATTTTGTATGCCTTTGTCATTAAATTATTACCGATATTTAAATATTTTCAAAATATTGTTATACCTGTGATATTTTAATCTTATTAATTTTTTTCATGTGTCATTTCTTATAAGTTATTATACTATGACATACTTTTGATTGAACCAAATGATTGTAATAGAAGGGAATCCACATTTAAACATAAGATCGAACCTTCATACATAGATGATGTATGTGGTCGGAGGGTCCCAGATGGTAGTCCGTTAAGAGGGTGTCAAGGGACTTGTTGGGTGAGAGAGGTTTGGAAAATGGAGTGGGAGAACGGATATCGATAAGGGGATAGGGGTCTGAATTAGAGAAGATAACCGTTGAATCCCTCCTCACTCAGCAACTAAGCCAAAACTAACCATAATCTTACCATAAACCATATTTAGTAAATAAATATTTATCATAAATTTAGTCTTAAAATATTTTTATAAAATTTTAAATATCTAAAAAAAGTCTATGTTATTTTATACAATAGATTACAGACACAACTATTCTAACTCTTTGAACATCAACGAATTAATAATATAGTTTATAATATATTTTTAATTATATAAGGCTTAACAATAATAACACTGTCAGGAATATTTGTAGGCTGGATATGTTATATCGTTGATATATGGTTTAAAAAAAATTACTAAAACAGGTAACCATAAAATAGCTGGATTGCCATTATACCTAATGCCTGTGTTCAGTACTTATAACTTATATTTTAAGGTTTTATAATAGCATTTAATGTGTTAACACTTTAGCATTAAGAAAAAGTTTTTAAGCCAATTGCGCATTTTAAGTTGTATTATTTTTTAATTTTAAATATCTCAACAGAGAGAGAGAGAGAGGGGGATAACGCTTTCTAAAAGCGACATAAATCAGGCGATATGACGTAGTCAGTCGTCTTGAAATCTGATTGGTTAGAATGCACTGTTCTAAAATCGTTTTGCACCACGCGGGGTTATGCCACGCCACTCTGTCTAGAAACTCTGTCTAGAAACTCTGTCTAGAAAACTCGGTCTTGTAACGTCCCTCTCACAGCACACTTCTCTAATATACACTTTTGGAGGCCCTCTGCCTCGTGCTTTTCTATATTGTTTTCTCTAAATCTCTGTTAACCACTCTTAAACGTCTTTTAATATTTTTGTGTGTAATATTTTGTACATTTAATTTCTTGTGTGAACTCCCGTCATTGTTTGTGCTTCAAGATCTTCTTTGTGCGTGCTTCCGTGGCAGATGAACTTTGCGAGAAGCGTTCTACCGTGATTCGTGTAAGAAGACTCAAGATAAAATTAAGTGAGAACTGTCGTTCGTTGCGTTTCCCTCCAGGACATTGATGGACCTCGCCACCACCTCACCAACGGTTGTATCCGGACCTTCCCTCATCTAATTGGAATATTGAACAAGGTACTGTTGTCATCATTTCATGTGTGTAACTTTAGTTATTTTTGTAAACATATTGCTTGACATTTTGTCCCATTTTGTAACAACAAATTATCCACAAACTCTCTCTATAGACGTTAACATTTTTTGGGCGTTTTTTAAATATAAAAATTCCCTGGTCCTTCGAATCAATTTAGATATAAATATTTAATTTTCTCATATCTCATTTACCGCTCATAGTATTGGTCCTTCGAGCCGGATTTCTAGGATACAGTTCTTTGGAAATACAGAAACTCTAATTTGTGGATAATAGAAAGCACGATTCACTTCAGTTTTCGCCATTTGCAATTGTTGTCTCTCTTTGTAGTTTGTGAAGGCCACGCCCCTGGCCCAATACCAGGCGCACTGCTTACGAAGAATCACGAACTTCTCCGAAGCGTGCCGATTCGAGGTACGCAGTATTGATTTTCTCAACCCCCTCACTCTCTCTCAGGCTGTCTGCAGCACATCCGCTCTATAGCGCATGCGCTGTTAGTTGTCAACTCTTTGTTTGTTTACTTTATTGACAGTACGCTACTCACATATCATGTGGTAGTTACAGGCATTAGTTAATGCTTCTCATTATAAGGATTTTAGCAATGGCTAGTTAATTCATTTATGTAAATAAGCTTATATATATTTAATCTTAAATTAAATTATTATCTTTTATTCTATTTTTCTAATTAGCATTCGAAGGCTAATTAAATACAAAAGGTGTTTTATACGGCTTTTATTGTACAATATATTGTTTTTCATTCTGTTTTTGTGAGGTCAACTATTGTCTTTTATTGTGTATAGTCAATTAGCCTAGTTTAAGTCTCTTTTGGTAAAGCAGTTAAGCTTTATTAAACACACATTTCTCTGCTAGGGTAAATAAAATTTTGTTTAGCTAAATTACCTAATTCATATTTATTGTATTTGTGCTGAACTAATAACTAATTAACTAACTAGTTTTGTACACTCTCTCTGAAATAAGCAAGAATTAGCTATTTATCATGTCTCTCTCTAATGTGTTATTACCATAAGCTTATTGGAAGCTAATTAACTAAAAATAATTAGTTCTCTGATCTCTCATTGAAAATAAAATGTATACTTTTTCCTTGCTCTCTGGTGTTCATACACATTGCTACTAACAAATCTAGCTATCAAAGCAAAGTTCTCAGTGGAACCAATCAAGACTGCAATTGTTATAACATTGCAGATTAAGCTTACCTCACACTTTGAATCTCTTATTTATTTGTTTGTTTATTGTTCTTATTGCAAAATAATTTGTGATGTCTCTGCCGATATTTTAATACTGTAGTAAATAAGTCAAAATAGATATAAATAAAATATGGAAAATTATATTTAGCGACTTAGTGCTCTGCTCACAATAGTGTCTTGTATTTCATATCTACATTTAATTTTGTTTTACTACTTACTGTATCTGAAAAATTCAAAATGGCTCCTAAAGTTTCTGATTTCAAGGCGGCTCTCTATACTCGTCTCACAGCGTTAACTAAAACGCGCTTCGCTAAAATAAAAACTCAAGTTGAAGAATTCGCTACGCAAAAGGAGCTTCTTACGCCTGCTCAACTGAAGAGCTTATCAACCATCTCTAATGAAGTCAAGAAAAAGAAAGCTGATTTTGAGGCTAACCTGCAACGAGCCTAAAATCTAACGGATGATGAGGCCATTGAAGACGAAGTCTTAGCGGAAGATCAGGACTCTATTAACGAGGTCTACGCTCATATTCTTGGTATAATCGAAACGCTACTTCCAGTCGAAGAACCCAAAACACCATCGGCTTTGAGTGACGTCAGTATGACTCCTCAGGTCTCTAGTGTCTCTCAGGTCCGTCTGCCAAAATTAGAATTACAAAAATTCTCGGGCGATCTTCTGACTTGGACTTCCTTTATCAATTTATTTGATACAACCATTCACCGTAATGCCAGTCTTAGTGCAGTAATGAAGTTTCAGTACTTATTGAGCGTTTTGAGCGGCGAACCCTTAAACCTAATTAAAGGACTCAATCTAACCTCTGCTAATTACTTAATAGCATACGACCTCTTACGGGATCGCTACCATAATTCCCGGAGGTTACAAACTCTCCATTTGAACCAGTTACTGGACCTGCCTCAAATTAGTTCGTCCTCAATCAAGGGTCTCAGACTATTTGTCAATCAATATACAGAACACTCTCAGGCATTGAAAGCTTTACATTGTGACGTGGGTGAAAACAATCCGCTCCTCTCTGCTCTCATCCTCCGACGTATGGATTCCGACTTACGAAAAAAGCTGGAAGCTTCCCGGTCAACCTCTTCGAATGACGCGTCTGCTCACTCGTTACCGGAAGTCAAAGAAATAATAACATTTTTGAACACTGAATGCAGCCAAACTGAAGATGCCAATATTCATAACGTTCCGCAGGTAAAGGCTTCTACCTATGTTCCTCCTCACGCCCGCAACAAGGTGACTGCGCCAAAAAGGGTGAACTTTCGCTCTAGTGATGTTTC
Source organism: Stictocephala bisonia (assembly GCA_035578905.1). Lineage (NCBI taxonomy): Eukaryota > Metazoa > Arthropoda > Insecta > Hemiptera > Membracidae > Stictocephala > Stictocephala bisonia. The sequence goes on from JAQJVL010000028.1 coordinate 1,054,463, forward strand.
AATGGTCACAACTCAATCTAACTCCGCTCAAACCAAGACTATGCCTCCTCCATGTTTCATTTGTAATCAGAGTGGACATAAAGTCTATTCATGTGCGGTTTTCCGTGACAAAACTCCTCAAGAACGACATCAGCTCGTCAAGAGACATAATCGCTGCATCTCATGCTTAGGCGCTCATGAACTCAAGGAATGCCAATCCAAGGCCACGTGTCTCACGTGTAACAAAAAACACCATTCATTGTTACACTTTCAAGCTGCCTCGGGCAATGCTGCTAATCAGCCCGTCCGTAGTAACACAGCTCATGACGTCTCCAGTACACGTCATCGCTCTAGTGAGAACCATAACGATTCTCAGGTGACTCTCGTTTCTCAAGATTCACCCCCCTCTATGCCAAATTGTTACACCGTGCTATTAGGCACCTTACTGGTACAACTAAAAACTCCTGAAGGTAGATCCTATGTATTCAGGGCTTTACTTGATTCAGGGAGTATGACGGATTTAATTTCCGAACGCGCTGCTCAACTCTTGGGAGTGCGCCGTACTAAGTCTCAAACTCACATCTCTGGCCTCAGCCAAAGCACGGCAAAACCAAAAGGTCAAACTCATCTCACAATCAGCACTCTATCTGGTCTCATCATTGCTCCTGACCAGCCAATGTTAATATTAGATAAATTGACCGTGGATTTACCCAGAGTACCTCTAGCCCCAGAAGTCTACAATAAGACTCAGAGATACATTCTCGCTGATCCCACATTCCATTTACCTGGACGAATTGACGTTATCTTAGGTGGAAGTATATTTCCAAAAATACTCACTAATGAGCAATTCTCACTGGGGCAGCATATGCCACATGTAATTGGCACGCATTTCGGGTTTGTCGTATTGGGTACTGCTCCCAGCGCACCTTTCGCATCCACTCTCACCTCTACGAGCCTCAATGTTTCTCTACACTCAGCAAGCGACGCAGATCTACACTCATCACTTCAGTGGTTCTGGCTTCAAGAGGAAATTCCTGTATATTCGAAGAAGACCAAAGAAGAAGAACAATGTGATGCTCACTTCGCCACTTCTCACTCTCGAGATGAAACCGGACGCTACACCGTTCGACTTCCGTTTAAGGAAAATCATTCTGCCCTAGGATCGTCTCAGCCTATTGCTGAGCGTCGATTTCATTCTCTCGAGCGGAAATTAAACGCTCAACCTCACTTTTCTCAACTCTATCATGATTTTATCAATGAATATCAATCTCTCGACCACATGGCCAAAGTTCAAAATCCTGATTTAACTAAGCCACACTATTTCCTCCCCCACCATGGAGTGCTAAAGGAAAATAGTTCCACCACAAAACTCCGTACTGTCTTTGATGCGAGTTGCAAGACCAGTACTGGTGTTTCTCTCAACGATGTCTTATTGACCGGGCGCAAACTCCAAACAAATATTTGTGACATACTACTTCACTTCAGGTGTCACAATATTGTTTTTTGCTGTGACATCCGTCAGATGTATCGGCAAATCCGAGTACATCCAGATGACCGGAAATTTCAACTTATCTTATGGCGTGACCATCCCAAGGATCCTCTCTCAACTTATCAGTTGAACACTGTTACTTACGGCATGAATACCTCTCCCTACTTGGCGATCAAGACTCTGCACCAGCTTGCAGACGACGACGGTGGGAACTTCCCCTCCGCTGCATGCGTGCTGAGGACACAGACCTACGTGGACGACATCATCTCCGGTGCGGACACAGAGGAAGCGGCCTTAGAACTGCAGGAGCAGCTCATCCGTCTACTGCGTCAAGGAGGTTTCGAACTCCGGAAGTGGGTCTCTAACTCTACTCGCCTACTCCAAGCTCTGCCGGAAGGACATCGCGAGTCTCCAGTGTTTCTGCAAGAATCTCTATCTCCACAGTTCTCTATCCTTGGTTTACATTGGTCGCCTACCACTGATTGTTTCACATACTCTCTTAACATACCGCCTGACGAGCGCCCGACCAAACGCTCTGTCTTGAGCTTAATAGCCAAGATATATGATCCCTGTGGATTTCTCTCTCCTTGCATAATGCAAGCAAAATGCTTTATGCAACTTCTCTGGACTACAGGTCTGTCTTGGGATGAACCCTTGCCATCCGAACTTGCCGAAAAATGGCACTCATTTATCACTGACGCGCAGCACATAGTGCATGTCTCAATTCCTCGAGCGTTTCCACTCTCACTCTCTTGCTTCGTAGAACTCCATGGATTCTCTGATGCGTCAGATAGTGGATATAGTGCGGTGTTGTATTTCCGCTGCCAGCTTTCGACAGGTGACGTCATCATTCGCCCCATAATGGCGAAAACTCGCGTCGCTCCTCTAAAACGAGTGACACTTCCGCGTCTCGAGCTTTGCGGAGCACATCTGCTCGATAAGATAACAGCTCATTGTCAGTCAATATTTAAGGAGACAATCACCCCTCAAACCACCTTTTTATGGTGTGACTCAACAGTAGTACTCACATGGCTACGAACTCCGCCTTATAGGCTTAAGACGTATGTTTCAAACCGAGTTTCCCAGATCCAAGAACTCGTATCACCCGACTCATGGCGACATATAGCAGGAACTGACAACCCAGCAGACTGCGCATCACGGGGCATTTCTGCCTCCCAGCTTAGGAACCACACTCTCTGGTGGACGGGACCATCGTGGCTCAGCCTCCCTCAACAGGACTGGCCCTCTAAGCAGTTCATACCTGTGAACCTCTCATCGTCCGATGAGCTGAAGAAGACTCCACTAGTCGTCCTAACTACCGTTCCGCAGAAGGACTGGGACCTTCTGACGAATTTCTCGTCGTGGGACAAACTTCAGCGAATTTTTGCTCTAGTTCTGCGCTTCGTACACAACTGCCGTAGCGCTAATCGTCTCAAGGAACATCTCTCCCCATCCGAGATCTCCACAGCTAAACTCAAGATCTTCGGCCTCGTCCAGCAATCTGCATTTGCAGACGACATCTCGGCACTACGCTCTGGGCGTCCCTGCTCAACAAGACTTCAGCGCCTGAAACCGTTTCTGGACACGCAAGGCATTCTACGTGTTGGTGGGCGTCTCAACCGTTCTTCCCTGGCACACGACGTCCGTCATCCAGTTCTTCTACCCACGAAACATCATGTTGTAAACCTCATTGTGGATCATCACCACCGCTCAAATCTCCATGCTGGACCACAGCTAACACAGTCTCTGTTATCCCAATTCGTGTGGATTCTCTGCGCGAGGAGCGTTATACGCTCACGCATTTTCCAATGTCTAACATGTTTTAGAAACAAGCCACGAAATCAAGCCCCACTAATGGGCGACCTCCCTCCGTCACGAGTGACTCCCGCTCGACCATTCTTGTCCACTGGAACAGACTTCTGTGGACCATTCAACGCAAAGGTGTTAAATCTCCGTGGCATTCGACACATAAAGGTGTATATTTGTGTATTTGTGTGTATGGTCACAAAGGCTGTGCATCTTGAAGTGGTGACAGACTTGACCACCGACGCCTTTATTGCAGCACTCACACGCTTTGTATCTCGACGAGGTCTGTGTGTTCAATTGTTTTCCGATTGTGGTACGAACTATGTCGGTGCTGATAACGCCCTTCAAAATATCTTAAAGGAAACATTGTTCTCAACCGATTCGCAGAAAAGGTTGCTTCACTTCACTACTCCTCGAGGTATCGACTTCAAGTTCAACCCTCCTGCTGCTCCCCACCAAGGTGGATTATGGGAGAACGCTGTGAAAATCACCAAACACCACTTACGTCGTGTCATGGGAGACCACATCCTGACACTGCCAGAATTTATGACACTCGTCACTCAGATAGAGGCCATGCTAAACTCGCGGCCACTCACTCCACTCTCCAGCGATCCTGCTGACTTCTCTGCCCTCACTCCGGGGCACTTCTTGATTGGTGCACCCCTAGCGTCGGTCCCAGAACCCGACCTCCTCGACGCACCTGACAACCGCCTACGACATTGGCAGTTGGTCCAAGCTCTACACCAACGCATCTGGAAACGATGGCAGCTGGAATACTTGCATACGCTCCAGCAACGTTATAAGTGGACCCAACCACGTGAGAATATCAAAGTTGGTGATCTCGTGCTAGTGCACCAGAACTCTCCGCCCCTCTCGTGGCCTCTGGCTCGTGTTACCGCCGTACACCCAGGGACTGATGGTGTTGTGCGCGTGGTGGACTTACGCACTCCAAATGGACACCTTACTAGACCAGTGGTAAAGGTGTTTCCTCTGCCCACTGACTAAAATCTCTTTTTTAGTTCCGTGCCCCAATCTCTAAAAACTGTGTGGTGTGATTTTCTATTGTGTGACTTTGTTGTTGAAGCCTACAATGCTTCAAGGGGGCCGGAATGTTCAGTACTTATAACTTATATTTTAAGGTTTTATAATAGCATTTAATGTGTTAACACTTTAGCATTAAGAAAAAGTTTTTAAGCCAAGAGCGCATTTTAAGTTGTATTATTTTTTAATTTGAAATATCTCAACAGAGAGAGAGAGAGAGGGGGATAACGCTTTCTAAAAGCGACATAAATCAGGCGATATGACGTAGTCAGTCGTCTTGAAATCTGATTGGTTAGAATGCACTGTTCTAAAATCGTTTTGCACCACGCGGGGTTATGCCACGCCACTCTGTCTAGAAACTCTGTCTAGAAAACTCGGTCTTGTAACGTCCCTCTCACAGCACACTTCTCTAATATACACTTTTGGAGGCCCTCTGCCTCGTGCTTTTCTATATTGTTTTCTCTAAATCTCTGTTAACCACTCTTAAACGTCTTTTAATATTTTTGTGTGTAATATTTTGTACATTTAATTTCTTGTGTGAACTCCCGTCATTGTTTGTGCTTCAAGATCTTCTTTGTGCGTGCTTCCGTGGCAGATGAACTTTGCGAGAAGCGTTCTACCGTGATTCGTGTAAGAAGACTCAAGATAAAATTAAGTGAGAACTGTCGTTCGTTGCGTTTCCCTCCAGGACATTGATGGACCTCGCCACCACCTCACCAACGGTTGTATCCGGACCTTCCCTCATCTAATTGGAATATTGAACAAGGTACTGTTGTCATCATTTCATGTGTGTAACTTTAGTTATTTTTGTAAACATATTGCTTGACATTTTGTCCCCTTTTGTAACAACAAATTATCCACAAACTCTCTCTATAGACGTTAACATTTTTTGGGCGTTTTTTAAATATAAAAATTCCCTGGTCCTTCGAATCAATTTAGATATAAATATTTAATTTTCTCATATCTCATTTACCGCTCAGCCTGATCATTTTTTAATATTCTTTCTATATCTGTTTTTTGGCCTCTCCTATTATTTATTATATATAAATAAACACACATTTTAAACTTATTTTATTTAGTTCCCTGCCTTGTTTTATTTCATATATATTTTTAATACATCATTTTTTATTAGTAATCATTCATATTTTTACCACAAAAATACTAAAATGAAAGTGAATAGTTATAAAACAATCAGGTATTTTAAAATAATCAGCATAAAGATTGGTTGTAATGCAATGGTAGCACTTGAGAGAATAATTATTATTGTTATTATATTTAGTATCCGTGCTTTCCTAGATGTGTATAACGGATTAATGTTTCTTACAGTTGTTTATCCTTTTGTTACATAAAATGTTATGTTTTAGCATTTTTCCTCTATTGTCTTGTTTATAAATGTACATTTTATTAAAACTAATCCACTTTTAAATTAAAGTTTTAAAACCGTTGACTTCATACAAATTATATAAAAATTTTTAATTTCTTATACGGAGTTTAAAGAATAAATAGTATTTTATTTGTAGTTTGTACCAAGCTAAAAACAAATATACATTACTATTTTATTTAAATATAGTTCCGGATTAACTTTTGACAAATAGATGTTTGTTTAGCAAATGGGATCAGTAAGACTTTGGGGGAGGGGACCGATGAACGAGTGGTCTAAGGCGTTAGAATTTTAAACCTGGGTTAGAGATAGTGCGGGTATTCAACGAAATTTGGTTATTACTGTTTAAATGTTTATCCTATAGCAAAGCACGAGGAAACAAGTAGTTGCGTATAAACATAACCATTAATCAAATACTCAATTGTTATTTGTCAGGACATAGATTCAAATGCTATGAGAGAAAAAAAGTGACATGTATTGTAACTTGCCTAAGTAATACTAAATATGATGTATTGGGAAAACAATATAAATTATATCAATTCGTTTCTCAATATAATACCTCTTTTTATAATAACTTACGTTATTATAGTTATTGTGTATTTATGCTCAGTCAATGACAAATAGCTTAGGGTTAGGATTTGATACAATCACATCCAATATAACGATGTACCCATGCATACACGTACAGTAATGCATCAATACCACTGTAATGCCACCGTACGTGTATGGGCGGGCGGCTGCGTCAATACCACTGTACGTGTATTGGCGGGTGGGTGGGTCAATACCAATGTAGTGTATGGGCGGGCGGATGGGTCAATACCAATGTACGTGTATTGGCGGGCGGATGGGTCAATACCAATGTACATGTATTGGCGGGCGGATGGGTCAGTACCAATGTACGTACTCGTATATGGGTGGGCTGGTGAATTTCGACCATGTGCAGTCAACACATGGGATGGATTGTGAAGATAATGGTTGCTCTCTCTTAGTGGTATATATAAATACCAATACCACTGTACGTGTATGGGTGGGCGGGTGGGTCAATGCCATTGTACGCGTAGAGTGTTATGCCATTAAGTCTAGTATCTGAAGGATGAGTGGGTGGTTCATTAAATATAGTATCAGAAAGGTGGGTGGGTGAGTCATCAAGTCTAGTGTCTGAATGGTGGGTGAGAGGGTCATTAAGTCTAGTGTCAGAAGGGTGGGTGGGCGAGTCATAAAGTCTAGTGTCTGAAGGGTGAGTGGGTTATCAAGTCTAGTGTTTGACGGGTACCTGCAAAGAACTTATTGGTATTTGGACATCTCATATAATTCATAACTGCTACACTGAGTTTTCTAGTGGCTGACGAAGAGACTTGGCCCAAATACCTGGCACTATCTATTCAACTGGCACTATCTGTGCTTTTATCAATGCTTTTCAACTTTTAGTGTATTGCTTGCCCCACTTACTCTGTGAGTTCCCTACGTAGACCAATAGTCTACGCATAAATCCTGTACGGAAAGGTTAAACATAAGTTAGGCCTTTAATTGTAATTACAAAATAAATAAATAAAGATGGAAATGTATATTGTCACATATTTTTCTTGTGGAATGATTCATTATCATTAGTGCTTTATGATTAGGCTAAACATATGTCATTCAATGTAGACGACAAATTATTTAAGTTTTAGAGTCCTGTGAAATGTTTTTTTAAGGAGACAGAGACACTCTTAGAGTACTTATTCCAGGTATAGTTAAAAACTACAAAACATTTGTAGCAGTTCTCTAAAATTGTTGATTCTAACGTCACTATTTTTAAACCTAAATGTAATGTTCAGAAATTCATCAAAGACTTTAGACTAAGTTAGCCAACTTAGCTGCATTTCCATATCAATATTGTACTATAAGAAACATTTGCTAACATGCATGGTGAAATGTAAATGTAGACATGTTGTGTGTATTATTTTATCATTACTTTTTCCACAATGCACGTGTCTATCAAGACTAAATGTTTGTGTTGGCGCAGTGAAGCCGTATCTTTTCTGCCAATAAGACACACCGTCAGGCACCATACACTGGTTTACTTTAATACAAACTATAAAAATTGTGGTTTTCTTTATTAAGTAGGGGTCCATCAATTGTATGGAATAAATAATTGGGTACTGACCTTTATTGATTTATCTTTTTGCTTATACTGACAAACGAGCGATACTAATATGATTTTGTTTATTATAAAAAGAAGAGGCCAATTCTATCCTATCATCATAGATTAGTTATCAGTGCAGGGAACTTATCAGACAGAGTAAGGGGGATAACAATAGTAGTTACAATAGATAGTAAGGGATATTATAGTAAAAGGTCAATATTAGTAATAAAAACTAACATTGAAGGCCAGGATTCTAACCTGCACCAACTCAAGCTCAAAGTTTTGACGCCTTAAACCACTCGGCCACTGGCTCTTCCATTGGACCTTAACCGTAATTCACTATCACTACTTTTTCTGTTAATTCACTACCACTAATTTTTCCATTACTGCACTACTAATACTGTTTTTGTCGCAATTATGGTTAGGTTAAGTTAGGTTAGCTGGCTACTAAAGTTGATCACAAACTGGTAAATCCAATGATTATTTATTGTTGAATACGCTCTTCGATTTTAAGTTCTTGTAAAGCGATAAAATATGGCCAGCGATATCGGAATCCTAACGGATAAGGAATGCCACAATGGGTGTAAAAATCATTAAGGAACAGGTTTTAAATTTACAGGAAAAAGTAGTGGTAGTGAATTAACGGAAAAGCTCCCTTTCATCTAATATATAAATGTACTTCTAATATGTAAATGGTGAGGGAGGGGGTGATGGAGAATCATTAGTGTATATATTATAATATCTTAATCGAAATTTACATAATTGTAAAGTAAAATAATTGCTACTCAGTTTTTTTAAATAATGGTGGACGTATAGTAGTATTTAATCAGCTATTTTTTTACAACAAAATCTGGACAGTAGGACGATTTACTATCTGAAACCTGCAATGAGGGTTGTAAAACATTTACCCTGTGATACATAAAACACGCAAATGTTCAGGTGTTTACAAAACACAATTACAAACAGGCTTGGTTTTAACTGACTGTAGTAAAACACTCACAACCGTTGTTTTGCATCGTTATGTCTATCACTAATTTTATTTTACTTGCTTTAATGTAAAAATAATGTCACAGTAAAATAACATGTTTGTAGTTTTTATTTTTATTAATATGCTGGTTATACTTCAACGTAAGTTTTACTTTTTACTGTAACAGAAGCGATGGCCTTCTACATATAGAGTCAATAATTATAGCATTTCTACATGCAAATCTTTTTTTAAATGGTTAACCTATTACCCTTAACTGCCCATTAGCACACTAATGTATGAATAGCACGTTAGACTGACAGGTTAGTTATCTATACATATATAAGCCAAATACCACTCACTCACCGACTGACTAAACACGAAATCTCAAAAACCACCGAACGGATTCGTATGAAACTTGGTACGTAGCTTCCTCTAGGGTAGTAGGTGCTCGCTAAGAAACGGTTTCAAAAAATTCAATCAGGTTCGCGACCAAACCGCGAAAAACGCGACTTTTAAATTTATGTATTTTTTGTGAACCTACAAATCACATTGCAACAAAACTTGGTACCAAGCTTCCTTTTAGGTCTTAGATGAACTCTAGAAAAAAGGTTTCACAAAGTTCGGGTCATTTCAGCACTATAAAGAACTCACTCACTCACTGACTGACTAAACACGAAATCTCAAAAACCACCGAACGGATTCATATGAAACTTGGTACGTAGCTTCCTCTAGGGTAGTAGGTGCTCGCTAAGAAACGGTTTCAAAAAATTCAATCAGGTTCGCGACCAAACCGCGAAAAACGCGACTTTTAAATTTATGTATTTTTTGTGAACCTACAAATCACATTGCAACAAAACTTGGTACCAAGCTTCCTTTTAGGTCTTAGATGAACTCTAGAAAAAAATTTTCACAAAGTTCGGGTCATTTCAGCACTATAAAGAACTCACTCACTCACTGACTGACTAAACACGAGATCTCAAAAACCACCGAATGGATTCGTATGAAACTTGGTACGTAGCTTCCTCTAGGGTAGTAGGTGCTTGCTAAGAAACGGTTTCAAAAAATTCAATCAGGTTCGCGACCAAACCGCGAAAAACGCAACTTTTAAATTTATGTATTTTTTGTGAACCTACAAATCACATTGCAACAAAACCTGGTACCAAGCTTTCTTTTAGGTCTTAGATGAACTCTAGATAAATGTTTTCACAAAGTTCGGGTCATTTCAGCACTATAAAGAACTCACTCACTCACTGACTGACTAAACACGAAATCTCAAAAACCACCGAACGGATTCGTATGAAACTTGGTACGTAGCTTTCTCTAGGGTAGTAGGTGCTCGCTAAGAAATGGTTTCAAAAAATTCAATCAGGTTCGCGACCAAACCGCGAAAAACGCGACTTTTAAATTTATGTATTTTTTGTGAACCTACAAATCACATTGCAACAAAACTTGGTACCAAGCTTCCTTTTAGGTCTTAGATGAACTCTAGAAAAAGGTTTTCACAAAGTTCGGGTCTTTTCAGCACTATTAAGCAGGGTAGCAGAAAGTACCCGTGCTTCGCTATGGATTATGATTAAGGAACGGATTCGAATGCAAATTGGTATGTAGCTTTCTCTAGAGTTGTAGGTGCTCTCTTAGAAACTGTTTCAAAAAATTAAATCGGGTTCTCGACCAAACCGCGTAGAACGCGACGTTTAATTTTCGAATTTTCTGAACTTAAACATTAGATTAAAAGAAAATTTGGTGCTAAACTTCCTTTTAGGTCTAAGATGAATTCTGGGACGTTTTTTCTGAACTTACAAAGCAGATCGCAACTAAAATTGGTGCTAAGCTTTCTTTTAGGTCTTAAATGAACTGTAATAAAAATTTTACAACAAGTTTGGTTCTGCTCGGCACTATAACTCTTTATACTTTGCATAAGTGCTTTGCTTTGCTTAAGTCATCGTTCTTATGGCCAAAAATTAAAATCCTGTCTTTGAGAGTTAACATGAGAGTTCATTTGAATGGAGATTTGAAAGCAGAAGAATTTTCTACATTAGTTTTACAAATAGGTGATGGTAAACTGCTAGAAGATCATGAAGGTAAATGTGCAATACCTCAAAATCTTTGTCATACTGTTAGTGATATGAAGACACTGCGTGACAAGATATATCCTAACTTAAATGACAATGTGAACAATAGTCCAACATGGTTGCAAGAGAGGGCGATTCTTACCCCAACTAACGACTCTGCAAATATAATAAACCTTTCGTTGTTAGAAAAATTGCCTTCTGCTGTTGTGAGGTATGAATCTGTGGACTCAGTGGTTGAGACAGAAGACGCTGTTCACTATCCAGCGGAGTTTCTCCACACTCTGAACCCCCCTGGAATTCCACCTCATGTTCTTTCTCTAATAGTCGGTGCTCCAATAATGCCACTCCGCAACCTAAACCCTCCCAAACTCTGTAACTGTACCAGGCTGCAGGTGAAAACTCTGCATAAACATTGTTTGGAGACCGTGAGAGAATGAGATTTTTATCACTTTAATTATAGAGTACACATAAAATACATAGGGGGCGAAGGACCACTTAATATTGACCGATTAAGACGGTGAGGGGTTTATGTCATAAGTAGATATATATAGAGATAGAAAGCAGACAGTACCTTGAGCTGATGTAAGGCGAAAATATAACACACACTTGGCTGGTCGTCGGTTGGGTAGTCTACAGCTGCGGGATGACCCCGGGACGAGCACTATGAGAAGAGAGAAGTTCTTGTAGAAGGAAGGAGCCCGAAGACACAGGGATTGTCACCCACACACTATCTTACTACACATAAGCACACCACAATAGCACTTGCACGGGGCGATAGGTGGAAGCACGGTGACGGTTATAAACAAATGAGGTTGTTACAATTAGAACAAATTATAAATTAGCACGAGGTAGAGAAAGCCCACGACATACATAACGACTGTACGTGGCGAGAGTTTGGAACGCACTGGGGCTGTGGCAGTCTTTTCGCGGCAAGGGAAGAGGGGGTTTTGCGCGGTTTTTACAAGAAAAGAGAGGGGGAAACCTTCTAACCTCCAATGCTATATTGCCCAAGTGATACCAACATACAAAGAATATGACATGAATTGAAGACAATTAAAAATAACAGATATATATATACTTATGCTAAGACTTAAGAATACTAAACATTCCGGCCCCCTTGAAACATTGCAGGCTTCAACAAAACATTGAACACACAAGAGAAAAAATATAGTACATGGGGGCGGACACTCAGTCACTTATTTCAGGGGCAGAGGGAAGATCTTGACGACTGGACGCGTGAGATGTCCGGTGGCCGTCTTGAGGTCCACGACACGGACGATGCTGTCCTTGCCAGGGTGAGTACCCGTCACTCGAGCAAGAGGCCAAGTGAGGGGTGCAGAGGGGGCGTGCACAAGCACGAGGTCACCAATCTCGATGTTATTCTTGGAGCTGGTCCATTTTGAGCGCTGTTGTAGCATGTGGATATATTCCAGGCTCTAGCGTTGCCAAATCCGCTGGTGCAAAGATTGTGTCAGTTGCCAATGTTTCAGGCGGTTGAGGGGCACTTCACTGACGTTGCGTTCAGGGACAGCTGCCAGGGTGGTGCCGATCAAAAAATGACCGGGAGTCAAAGCGGTCAGATCAGAGGGATCGCTTGAGAGAGGCGTGAGAGGCCAAGAGTTAAGCATCGCCTCCACTTGAGTTGACAGAGTTATAAACTCGGGAAGGGTTAAAATGGTGTCTCCCATCACACGTTTTAAATGGTATTTTGCCGACTTCACTGCACTTTCCCATAATCCACCTTGATGGGCAGCAGCGGGGGGGTTAAAATGGAAGCTGATTCCACGAGGGGCGGTGAAGCGATGTATCACTTCTTGAGCAGAGGTAGAGTTGACTTGAGTGTCGATGAGGCGACGAAGCGTGGCATCGGCACCGATGAAGTTTGTACCACAGTCGCTGTAGATATCTGTACACAGACCGCGGCGAGAAACAAAACGGGTTAGGGCGGCTATGAAACCGTCTGTAGTGAGGTCCGTGACAACTTCGAGGTGTACGGCCTTGGTCACCATACAAACAAAAATACACAAATACACTTTTACGTGCTTGATAGAGCGAAGGGTCAACATTTTGTTCATAAAGGGTCCACAGTAGTCCATGCCGGTAGACGAAAATGGTCGAGCAGGGGTCACTCTGGAGGGGGGTAGGTCACCCATCAGGGGTGTTACGTTGCGAGGTTTATTTTTAAAACAGGTCACACATTTAAAAATTCGTGAATGAATCACACTTCGGGCACATAAAATCCAAACAGACTGAGAGAGGAGAGCTTGTGTGAGCTGAGGTCCAGAGTGGAGGTGAGTAGTGTGGCAATGATCCACGAGCCGGTTCACAATATGGTGTTTTTTGGGCAAAAGCACAGGGTGACGGACGTCAGAGGAGAGCGAGGTGCGGCTAAGTCGGCCGCCTACGCGCAGAAGTCCATCAGCGTCGAGAAAAGGCTTCAGGCGTTAGAGTCTGGTAGTGCAGTCCCGCTGAAGTTGAAGATAAGAGATGTTCTCAGCAAACGAAGAGTCCTGGACGAGTTTAAAAATCTTGAGTCGAGCTCTGTTGAGCTCGGAGGGAGAGAGAGGGCCGTGGTGGGCCGATTTACGACAATTGCCAATGAAGCGCAGCAAGAGTGCTACGATGCGCACGAGTTTATTCCATGAGGAATAGGCGGACAGGAGATCCCATTCAGCTTGGTGCGCGGAGGTGAGGACAACCAAGGGTGTGGTCTTCATCTCTTCTGAAGCTGAGATATCCATGTCAGTATAGGAGTGAAGAGTAGCGTCAGGCCAATGAGAAGGTGGCATGGAGAGCCATGGTGGTCCAGTCCACCAGAGAGGGTGTTCCACCAGTTCCGAGGCGAGGATTCCTCGTGAGGCGCAATCTGCTGGGTTCTCCTTGCTGGGAATATAGCGCCAGCTTGAAGGAGGTATGAGTTCTTGAGTCTGAGCAACACGATTTGCCACATAGGTTTTTAGCCTATACGAGGGAGTCTGCAGCCAGGTCAGAGCTACCGTTGAGTCACACCAGAGAAAACATTTTTGGAGGGAGAGATGTTCTTCAAAAATAGTACAGCAGTGGGCAGTCAGCTGTGCTAGGAGATGAGCAGCACACAACTCAAGACGAGGAAGGGTCACTCGCTTAAGTGGCGCTACACGTGTCTTGGCGAAGACTTGACGTACTAGAATTTCATCGTTGGCGAGCTGGCAGCGGAGATATAGGACGGCGGCAAACCCAGCTTCGGAGGCGTCACAGAAACCATGTACTTCGATACTGAGAGCGGCAGAGAGCCGGAGAGCCCGGGGTATGGAGACCAAAGAGAGAGAGGAGAGAGTGGGCACGAAGGTGGCCCACTTCGCTTAGAGATCAGGAGTCAGGGGTTCGTCCCACTGCAAACCTTGAGTCCAGAGTAATTGCATGTAGCATTTTGCTAGCATGATGCAAGGTGCGAGGTGACCACAAGGGTCGTAGATTCTGGCAATGGTGCTGAGCACGTGCCGTTTCGTAGGGAGAGACGGGAGGACATTAAAGTCATAAGTGAAGGCATCCGTCTCCGGTGACCAGCGAAGACCCAGGATGGTGAGGTGAGGTTCATTGTGGTTTTCCAAGAAGACAGGGGTGTCCCGATGATCCTCGGGCAGTGCCTGAAGTAGTTCGGAGGAGTTGGAGGTCCATTTTCGGAGCTCAAAATGTCCAAGTTTCAAAAGCTTGATGAGGTCCTCTTGAAGCTTCTTGGCTTCGTCCAAGGTGTCTGCTCCCGACACTATGTCGTCAATATAGGTCTCGGTGGCCAGAACCTGGGCGGCCTCAGGGAAGGGGTGGCCTTCGTCCTTAGCCAGTTGATGCAAGGTCCGAATGGCCAAAAAAGGCGAGCAATTGACTCCGAAAGTGACTCGGGTCAACTTGAAAATAGAGAGAGGGTCTGAGGGCTGTTCCCGCCATAAAACTAGCTGAAACAGCTGATCCGAAGGTTGGACTAAAATTTGCAGATACATCTGACGAATATCGCACGTGAACACAATGTTGTGTGTCCGGAATTTCAGCAAAACGTCACTGATGTTGGTTTGCAATTTGGGTCCTACTAATAGAGTGTCATTGAGGGAGTGGCCACTGCTCGTTTTGCAGCTGGCATCGTAGACAACTCGCAGTTTTGAGGTGTCACCTTTGGTCTTAAGTATACCCTGGTGCGGTAGAAAGTTGTGAGGGAGATTTTCTTCAAGGTCATGAACTTTAGTCATGTGGCCAGTGGCTTCGCCATCTCTCATGTATTGTACATAGAGATCACGTAGTTGAGGCTGGAGCTGGAATTTCCGTTCCAGGGAAGACAGTCGCTTCGTGGCTATTTCACGGGAGTGACCAATAGGAGGGTGGTCAGACTTGAAGGGCAGTTGGACAACATATCTTCCGTCTTCAGTCCGGCTGTGAGTGGCTGCGAAGTGTTGATCACAAGCTTCTTCTTCTTGAGACTTCCGAGTATAGTTAGGGAGTTCTTCCTGTGTCCAGAAGCGTTGTAATGAGGAGTGAAGATCCGCTGAGTCACATGCCGAATGAAGCGTCACGAGGTGTGAAGCAGGATAAGCAGAGGCGTCACAAGGTGCGGAGCCCATGACAACATATCCAAAGTGAGTTCCGAAGAGGTGAGGTAGGCCGGGTCCGAGTTCATGACTCTCATGAGTGAATAGTCTTGGGAATAAGGCACCACCCAGGACGACATCAACACTGCCTGGCAGGTGGAAGGTAGGGTCGGCAAGGACGTAGCCCCGGGTGAGATGAAAGACCTCCGGGGCGATGGGAACTCGAGGGAGATCCGTGGTGAGGTGATCCAGGATCAGCATGGGGTGTTGTGAAGCGATGGATAGGCCGGAGAGTGTCTCAATGTTGAGAAGAGTTTGACCTTTATTTTTGGTAATGTGGTTACCAAGCCCTGCGAGTTGAACTTCGGATTTAAACCGACGTGCGCCTAAAAGCTGTGCGGCTCGTTCTGTGATCAAATCCGTCATTGAACCGCAGTCGATCAGAGCCCGGAACACATGAGTTGTACCATGAGAAGAGGTGAGTTTTATTAAGGCTGTGCCTAATAAAACGGTAGAGTGCCAAATACGCGAGTTGGTGTGACCCTGAGCAGTCATTGTCACCGAGGTGTGAGGTGTTGCTTCATGAGTGGTTATCTCCTTAATTGGAACGGCGAGTTGAGGAGGCTTATTGCTTTGAGGAGGGGCGCTATAATTAGCATGTTTGCCCTGAGAAGTGGGAAAATGTAATAAAGTGTGATGCCTTTTATTACAAGTTTGACAGGTGCCTTGAGAGCGGCATTCCTTTATGTCATGGTTTCCCAAACAGGAAATACAACGCCTATGGTCTTTTACCATGCGCTGACGATCATGAGGAGATTTTTCACGGAAAGCTGCACAAGAGTAAATTTTATGTCCGCTTGAGTTACAAGCAAAACATAATGCCAAGGTGGGCTTGCCTTGAGAAGCGGCAGAGGGAGGTTGAGAGGGGTTAGAATGTGCAGTGACCATACTGACATCGCTATTGCGGAAGTGCACCTTTTTAGGCGCGAAGGCCTTGAGGTTTGAGTGCGCGGGCTTTGAGTGAGAGGTGCTGTGAAGGTTAGCATCCTCCGTTTGCGAACATTCCAAATTCAGAAATTTAATAATATCTGTTACGCCAGGTAACGAGCGTGAAGAGGCTTCCTCATCGGAATAGGTGCGAAACCCTTCAAGTTTTTTGCGCAGATCATTATCCATCTTGCGCAACAGGAGTGCAGACAAAAGTGGATTGTCATCGGTGACGTTGCATTCCAAGGCATTTAAAGCTTGGGAATGTTCCGTAAAGAGATTCACAAATGAGCGCAATCCCTTGAGAGAGGTGGCGGTTATGTTGGGTAAATCCAACAGCTGGTTGAGGTGGAGAGATTGCAGTCTTCTCGAGTTGTGGTAACGTTCTCTCAGCAGGTTATATGCCACCAGGTAGTTGGCCGCTGTGAGATTTAGGCTTTTCACCAGATTAAGCGGCTCGTCACTGAGCACGCTTAGAAGGTATTGTAATTTCATCACGCTCGAAAGGGTAGCGTTTCTGTGTATTGTAGTGTCAAACAAATTGATGAAACTGGTCCACGTGAGGTGGTCACCAGAAAATTTCTGCAAATCGAGTTGGGGCAGGTGGACATGAGAAACAGGGGATTGAGAGGCGGCTGAAGCATCACTAAGAGCAGAGGGTGTGTTAGGCACTTCGGGAGGTAATAATACTTCAATGGTTGCGGAGATGAAAGAGAACAAAGACTCTATGTCGTCCTGATCACGTGACAAAGTATCATCAGGGATAGGATCATTTTCGATAAACAAAGCCCTTTGGAGGTGGTTTTCAAACTCAGCCTTTTTTTTCTGATTTCATTGGCATAGGCAGCAAGTTGCTTTAGTTGGACGGGAGTAAGCGGCTTGTCAGTCTGGGCTAGCTCATCAACAGCGGTCTTCAGTTTAGTAAACCGAGTTTTGGTCAATAACGTGGACCGGGTGTAGATAGCAGAGGTAAATTCTCCAACTTTGGGAGCCATCTTCAGAGATGTAAAACACTGAGTTACTTTTAATCAATAAAAGACAAATTCCAATCCACAGAGTGAGAGAAGTCCACAAAATATTCTTGAGGTCACTGAGGCGTAGAGGTCATATAGCCAACGAACATAGAGTAGGCCTATGGTATCATATGTAAACACAGTGCAAAACCTAAATTAAGAATAAAAAAAATACAATAAAATATTTTTATGCAACAACAAAAGACAATGGCGTCAGGAGACGTGATGTGTGAATAATATTTAAAAATATTCACCTGAGGACAAGTTGACTGTGATTACAAAGATTACAATACAACAATAAAAATAAATTACACTGGTCATGTAACAATTTACAATCACTTGAGTCAGGAGACTTGAGGTGTCAAAATAATGAACTATTACGACAAGAGGTGTCAATTGTAATGGCACAAAACAAAATTAACCTACTGCCAAAAAATGAGGAGTGTAAAACAATAATTTTAATTTAAACCCTAATATAAGAAAAATAGCTACAGTATTATTAACTTGTTAGCTTTGAGTGTTAACAAAGTATACAACCAGAGGGAGAGAGCAGTAAATCTATAACTATACAAAACACAGCTTATTGAAGGGCCCTATGTCATATGTAAACAAAATATTTCAAACAAAATACAAGTTTTGTTTCAGCTAAGTTTTGTTAAAATAAACAAAAACTCCTTTTAATTACAGTGAGAGAAAGTGTTAAGCATTTCATATAGCCATTTGAATATGTTCAATAATATTTTAAAACAAGAGGATCCAAAAAACCTAATATATAAACAAGTGTCGCGAAAGGTACAAGTTTTTACGTTAACTTTCGTTAAAATAAATAAATCAATTTAAACACAATATAATACAGTATAACATTCTTAAATAATCATAGAAAGTCTAAGCCAGCTGAGTTAAACATGAAACAATCAAATGTAAATAAGACACATAAACAATAACAATGGGAAATGACAGTTGTGTTTTGACAGGTGTCAGCTGTGCTGCCTAGTGCAGCTTTGATCGTAATGGCACTGGCAGTGGAGGCTAGAATGGTGGGGAGGTGAACACGTGGGAATATCACAATGGGAAACACCACGTGCAGCCAAATTCGCGGGCACTTAATTTCGCTGATTAGCAAGTATCGACAAATATCGAGTTTGAGAGTTATTGAGGCAAATTTCACACATAAAACTTTATGAGAGAGTTTTTTTAAGAGTTTGTTGAGAGGTTGTGAGAGCGATTTGAACTGTTTTTGTCCACAGAATGGTGTCAATTCATCCGTCTCGTAAGGACCATGTTTGGAGACCGTGAGAGAATGAGATTTTTATCACTTTAATTATAGAGTACACATAAAATACATAGGGGGCGAAGGACCACTTAATATTGACCGATTAAGACGGTGAGGGGTTTATGTCATAAGTAGATATATATAGAGATAGAAAGCAGACAGTACCTTGAGCTGATGTAAGGCGAAAATATAACACACACTTGGCTGGTCGTCGGTTGGGTAGTCTACAGCTGCGGGATGACCCCGGGACGAGCACTATGAGAAGAGAGAAGTTCTTGTAGAAGGAAGGAGCCCGAAGACACAGGGATTGTCACCCACACACTATCTTACTACACATAAGCACACCACAATAGCACTTGCACGGGGCGATAGGTGGAAGCACGGTGACGGTTATAAACAAATGAGGTTGTTACAATTAGAACAAATTATAAATTAGCACGAGGTAGAGAAAGCCCACGACATACATAACGACTGTACGTGGTGAGAGTTTGGAACGCACTGGGGCTGTGGCAGTCTTTTCGCGGCAAGGGAAGAGGGGGTTTTGCGCGGTTTTTACAAGAAAAGAGAGGGGGAAACCTTCTAACCTCCCATGCTATATTGCCCAAGTGATACCAACATACAAAGAATATGACATGAATTGAAGACAATTAAAAATAACAGATATATATATATATATACTTATGCTAAGACTTAAGAATACTAAACAAACATGTTATTGAAGCGACAATATTTACAGGCGTTGGTCAAGGAGAAACTGTTTTTATTCTCCGAATTCCTCTTATTCCTTATTCCCGTGGTTCGGAAGTCACGTAAAGCCGTTGGTCCCCAGGTTAAGTGTTAGAGAGGGCTCCTTAGCCCTAACTTCGCCTGGTAAAATAAGACAAACTTTAACTTTTTTTTTTTTTATTCCCTCAGACTACCATTTTGCATTCAAACGTCTGCAGTTCCCTGTAAAATTATGCTATGCCATGACTATTAACAAGGCACAAGGGCAAAGTTTGAAGATGGCTGGGGTAGATCTGAGCAATGACTGTTTCTCCCATGGCCAGTTATACGTAGCATGTTCTAGAGTAAGCTCATCTGACAGTCTGGTCGTCCTTCAGCCAGAAAAAAGGACTAAAAATGTTGCTTACAAAGAGGTACTAAGCACTTAAGAAAACAACAACAACATAAATTTTGGCTGTCCGTATATATCTATCAGACTAAAATGTACTAAAATATATTTAAGTACTTGCATATATTAAACTACCTGGTGGGACTGTTCCGGCAGAGGCTAGGGTGACTGCCTTACCAAATAAAACTACCCGGTGGGATTGATTTGGCAGATGCTAGGGTGACTGCCTTACCAAATAAAACTACCCGGTGTGATTGATTCGGCAGAGGCTAGTGTGACTGCATTAACAAATAAAACTACCCGGTGTGATTGATTCGGCAGAGGCTAGGGTGACTGCCTTACCAAATAAAACTACCCGGTGTTTTTAATTAAATGTTTTATATATATATATTTTTTTTTGGAAATAAGTTGTAAATATGGTCTCTACCTGCCGGCCTCCCCGTGGCGAGACTGGATACGCCAGACTCATTTTCTCAATTTTAATTCTGGTAAACCAACGGGCAGATGTACTCGAGTTACTAACAATTAATTAGTTTTGTGCTCCCGTTATTGCAGTTCATCTGACAGTTCTGTTCAGGTGCCTCCTTGCATCTGGCATTTTCCCATCTATATTGAAACAAAGCTTTGTCGTCCCCATCTTCAAGTCTGGAAATAGATGGGATGTACGAAATTACCGCCCCATAGTAATCCAATCCGCTATAGCTAAGATCTTTGAAAGTGTGATTCTTGATCATATGTACTTCCACCTGAAAAGTTACATCTGTCCGGAGCAGCATGGGTTTCTAAGAGGTCGCTCTACTGCTACTAATTTGATGGTGCTCCAGGAGTATATTATGAAGAGCTTTGTTAATTCTGCTCAAGTGGACTGTGTGTACCTGGACTTCAGCAAAGCCTTTGACAAGATTAATCACAGCCTACTCATCGCTAAGCTTGAAGGTTATGGAATATGGGGATCCCTTCTGCAATGGTTGAAGAGCTACTTAACTGATCGTTCTTTGATCGTTAAGTGTGACGGTGGCGTATCTCAGCCTTTTCCCGCAATATCTGGTGTGCCGCAGGGATCTCACTTGGGCCCACTGCTTTTTTTGTTATTCATTAATGACATAACCAGTGTAATTCCTTGCAAGTTGCTGCTCTTCGCTGATGATATCAAGATTTTTAACATGGTGTCTTCTCTACAGGATCATGAGGACCTTCAACTTTCTCTCGATGGAATAAATCAATGGTGCAGTTCAAACGCCATGGAGCTAAATGTATCAAAATGTTTTGTAATTTCTTTTACTCGTAACACTACAGCCAAAACCTTCGATTACCACATCAGTGGATCACTGCTTCGGGTGGTGGAGAAAATAAGAGATCTTGGTGTCATTATGACACCTTCTCTCAGCCCATACGAACACCTCATGTATATTTCTTGTAAGGCCTCTTCTCTGCTTGGGTTCATAATTAGAGCAAGTCAAGATTTCAAATCTCCTCATACACTCGTTGTTTTGTATAAGGCCCTTGTGCGCCCCTTGTTGGAGTACTGTTCAATAATTTGGTCGCCCTACCAGGCAGGGCACATTGGGCTTATCAACAGGATACAATTGCGCCTATTGAGAATTCTAGGAGTGAAACTAGGTTACAATTATCTGGATACCCCTGTAGCGGAGGTCGGTGAGATGTATGGTTTGCAGCCTCTTCATGTGAGAAGGAAGTACATGGATCTCCTCTTTCTGCATAAACTGGTAAATGGAATCTTGGACTGTCCCTCACTGTTGTCTGATATCGATATTTCAATTCCCAGAGGCACAAGGTCAAAGTCAACTTTCCTGAGAAGATTTCAGCCAACGAACTATGCCGCCAACCACGGTATCACTAGACTCTTGAGGTTGGGGAGTGAAGCCACATATATTGATTTCTTCAATGAAAGTCCAAAGTCACTACGCAAGAAGTATCTTGCACAGGTGGGCATTGACTTCCCTCATATGCACAGTAATTAATTATTTCATTCACCTACATTATTGAAATCACACAACACGACATCACTTATTATTGTTGTTTATTATTATTATTATTGTTATTTATTATTATTATTATTGTTATTGTTGTTATGAATTATTAATTCTATTTCTGTTATGTTGCTTAGAGACTCTATTAAGGATTGTTAGTCTTTTGTTATATATGCACACATACTCGCCAGTACTTACTGTGTTCTGAGTTAAATATATTGTTGTTTTTTGTAGTTATGTAAGTCATTGTCGAACTCGAAATGCTAAATGTTACTTTTTGCCATCTTGATTGTTGTGTTTGTATTAATGCACTATAATTATGTTAATGATTGTGTTTATAACTGTATATAAGTTTTGTAAAAATGGTGGAACCGTTGAACCAATAAATAAATAAATAAATAAATAAATTATTTCGTTCCTCGGCGAAAATACACAACCCGTACATAGGTCCTAATGTAAGTGTTCCTTAATCATAATCCGTAGCGAAGCACGGGTACTTTCTGCTAGTACTAAATAGAAAGGATGCACATCCATGAAGAATTTTCTCAATATTGGTATGTTTAATATTACTTCATTACATATTATAAATTATTTAGTATGTAATTATATAATATACACTGTATTATTTCTTGTAAAAAATCTTATCAAACAAACAAAATCTACATGATTTTTAAGTACACATAAAATTACTGTTAAGGAAAGAAAACAATCTGCAAATAATAAAAATTAATAAAATAGTTAATAGAAATTTTAAAACAGTTGTGGTTTTCGTATATTTACTAACAATACTGCTACTACACTATTCTACAAATATTCACAACAGACGTATCAATTAAAATATCATTCCGAGACAGTGCTGCCACTATAACATTCGAATTATACCCCTATTAGGTACAGGTCAGCATAGTCGCTATTAATCAATAATATTATTAGAATATTTTTATTTTACACATGTATAAAAAATAGAGAAATGTTGTTCATTAGCCAGCCCTTTTTGTGGATAACAATTAGCCTTCTATAAAACCTTGAAAAAAATCGTATACATTATATACAGTTATTAACTTGTTATGCGCATGCTCTATGCCTTTAGTATTCGGAAATACCTGTGTAGGAGATTTCTTTAATAACGACTAATTTTATATAGGTATAGGCATACTGAAAATAATTCTATGAAAATGTTAAGTCCAAAAAGTTATTATTGCCTAAAAAAGGGGAGGAAGGATCAATTTTACTATCATCACTCCAAATTATTGAATTTTAAACTTCAACTTTAACGTAAGTTATTTTAAATTGTTTACTTAAAATGTAGCTTTGTAGATTTTATAGTGTTCTATTATTAATTTTTCAAGTCTTCTTGTTGGTACGAAGAAATTTATTTAACGATAAATACCATTGTTTAATATTTTGCTATGTTATTAGATTTATATCGATTATGAGATGCAGGCAAGACTTTGTAAGTATTTTCAGAGAACAGGAATGAATATTTGAGTTTTGATTTTTAGTACTGTGGGTTTAAATGATGTTCAGAATTGACAATTTATTAAAGGTCCAAAGGCCAGGATACCGAAGGACTTATAATTAACGTGGAATCCGAACCACTTAGCATCGGTCTGATTTTCCACGAATTGACAAACGTGATAATCAGTTACCTCTCCTACAAAATATCGGGCCACTAACTACCACCCAAAACTTAAAACATACTGCTGCTACATATTTGATAACTAAAATTAATGCTAAAATTAAAATAACAAAATACATTATCGATATAATATGTACTTTATTTAGTGTCATACATAATTTAAAGTATAACGTCACTTCAAATTGTCTTGACATACATGAGAGACCATATGTATTATCAACAAAGTACATAGATTTTTTTCAGATTCCGTTTCATTTTTCTTAGTTGGGTTGGCTATACGTTTAAACCCATTGTTCGTATGCGATTTTCATGGCACGTTTTGGTTAGTGCTTAAACATTCCAAATTTTTAACATAAAACAATAATATTTTATTTGTTTTTCTTAGATATGTAATTGTTTGAACTTCACTCGCCTGTTGCAATCCATAAACTGTGAATATATTCACGAGTTAAGTACAGAACGCTGTAAATTGAAATTCATATTTTAAATACGATTCCACAACTTTGATTATCATAAAATTAATCAAATAGAATTAAATCAAATTAACTAACGACCAGCGGGTCACTGGGGACACACACTTTGAACCTTGCCCTGTGCAGTACGATACCTTAGCCACTGAGTCATCACACCGCTATATGACCGTTAAAACTGCCTGAATGTTTTACATACTTTTTTTCAAAATATATCCTTTAGCTGCCTGAATTAGCCATAATTTGTATACTTCCATATTTTTATTATTTATCCAAGAATAAAGGTTAATCTTTGTTGTTTATTTTTTAATTTACCTTCAAAACTATCAGTTAGAATCTCTGAATACACAGAAAAAAATTTTCCAGCCATTCATTACTAAAAACTGTTTAAGATTGTTCAGTTAATCTTTTGGATTAGTCTTTATGTACAAATTTTCTCGTCACAGTTTGCAAAGGCTTCGTAAACCAATAATACACAAACTAATTCCAATTACATTTATTGGTTTAAGGAGTTCTTACACTCTTGTATGATCAATCAAGAATACTCTAGGATGCATTATTAGTTAAAAATGTTCATGTTACAGCTTTTATAATAACTTATAAGATACACAATACATTTTTAATAAAACAAAGCAAAATTTACAAAAGTCCCTCGGAGATTGAAGCTGAGTTCTACAGACATACTTTCAATAACTATTCCAGAAGCACTAAGTGGGGCTAACTAGATTTAGTGTAGCTCTCTGAAGGGAGGCTATTAACTTTAATTCGTTTACAAAGACCATTCGAATGACTTTATTTTAAGATTATCAACCACAACATGCAATGTTTTTAGCCATAAGATAACTTCATATTTAGTTATCTATACGGAATATATGTATTTATTTGTATATTAATGGGTGCATGCCACTGAGTTTATTTAAACTAAGGAATTACAACTCGTCAACTTGATATAATCGGTGATCTTGGATACACACAAATAGTTTTTTCGTCCAATGTAAAATGTTGTTTCTATACTCACCGGCTGTTTTAGGATCCAGTTGTAGAGTGCTAGAGTTGGTTCATGTAAATTTAATATATTTTAAACCAGCTGTTGTGGCAGACCTAGCTAACTAATACAATTTTGGGCACAATCAAAATAGGTTAGGATAAGTTAGGTTAGGTTGGGTTGTTAGGTTAGGTTAAACTAGCACATAATACTCACCTCACTGCTCTGTACATAATGCAGATATTACATAAAAATACTTAAAAATGTAAATTAATTTAAACATATTCACAATATTACATATATTTAAGGAATATATATTTACAAATACTTGAATCATTCTTCAATCTCTTTCCTAGCAGTATTTATAATTTAATATTATACATGAATCAAACACTCCAGTAACTATAGTTTTTTCTCAACAAAAAAACTCTATTATTTCTTTGAAAAACTATAATTACTGGAGTGTTTTATTCATCTGCTTAATTGTAATCACTTCTCCTCTGACGCATGTTTGTAATCACTTCTCCTCTGACGCATGTTTATAGTCACTTCTCCTCTGACACATGACTGTAAACACTTCTCCTTTGACAAAGGTTTGTTTATCACATAGCTAGTTTACAATAATATCACACTTTTAAGATGATAATATATGATTATTTAACAGAAATTATAATCATTCAATGCTAATATATAGCAACATTTAAAACGAGATATAACCAACATAAATTACAATAGCTGAATCATTATTATTAGTATAATATATGTTTACATTCTTCATATGTTTTTATAACGAATTAATTTTTGATAACTAACTTCCAATTATTACTGATTTACCAGTTTTATTTTCAGCGGTTAATTTAAAACACCAAGGGAAGATATAGGGTTTAAAAAGTATATATTCAGTTTGTAAACATAAATAAATGTTGATAGGAGAAATGATGGTTTCGTCCAAGTTGAGAATAAACAAAAAATAAATTAATGCTCTAAAAACTGTTCCTAAATCATTTTGACGTCAATTGTGGTATTCTTTATCTGCTAGGAATCTGTTATCGCTGGTCTTATCTTATCACTTTGTAAGAATTTACTCAGGGAAAGCGCATTTGGTGGTAAGTCAATCATTGGATTTATGGTTTGTGATCATCATTAGTAGCCATGTAACCTTACATGACCGTAATTGAGATAAATAAATGTAGTGGTAGTAAAATAATGGAAAAGGTCCTATCAGATTTTACTTACTTTCAAAAAAATTCCGAAATAAGTTATGCTGAATAAATTATATATACATTTTTAGTGTTATTAGTTGTTAATCAACAATACTTCATTCTTCTTTTTTCAACAGAAAAAATGTATCCCCAAACAATTAATAGCATTTTAGTGGATTTCAGCAATAATAACGTAAGTATATCTTGGGTATTTTTTTATTTATTTATTCATAGCTTTTGTGTCGATAGAGATGTTTGAAGATTCTTCGTAAACTCGGCATACACACTGGTAAAACAATTTCAAAGCATTTTAAATACATATATAATCTTAAGATTTTTTTTTTTTTTTTTTTTTTTTTTTTTTTTTTTTTTTTTTTACAGGGTGCATATGACACAACATTAAATGATTTTAATTTTTATAAAACTGGTAACAAACGTAATTAGGAGTGTATGCCTTCTGAAACGAAAGTATATAAGGTCCCTAGTTTACTCGGTTGCAGTTAAGCTATCGTAAGTACTTGAAAAGTTTTTTTAAGAACGATTAAAATAAAAGCTGTATAAGAACTATAAATACATAGGTCGTACTTTTACTATCTCTTTACCAAATCAGTATTATTTGTTGGGTAAATATGTTTAAAAGCTTTTATAAATATCCAGGTAATAATATAAATCATTTATTTATAACCCCATCACTTCTTTTTTCGTTACTAAACTATATTATTTTTTTTAATTCAAAAACAAAATATAATGCATTTGGTTAAACAATTTGATCTGCAGCCATAATAACACTTTTTAATTAACGTACTTAACATTACCAAACTTTGCCACGAAACTAGTTTATTTATTTATTTATCTCAACGGTAACACCATTTTACATAATAAAATACAAAGATGGCAATGCAAAGAGATCAGTAAATACAGTACACAAACCAACAATTTCATATAACAAAGAATAACAGAAGAAACTACCAATAGAATATATATATTGCAAAGAAACCAGTAGTATGGGTAAATAATCATGAAATGGTCGAAATGGTCACAAGTAGGACAAGTTAAGTTAAATCAAATAGCCATACAAGAACAGTACTTAATTGATTAAATTACATTCACACACATTTCATGTTTTAGTTATTCCATCAAATCTCTAAAAATTAATTATTTGTTATAAATAATTGTAATTGTTTATAATTATAAATTGGTTTCTAAAGCATGGACAATAACTATATAAATATTAAACTTAAATTATATGACGTTTTCTTTAACGTGTTATAATTGTAGGTTTCATGTTAAAAACTTAGATTTTATTAATCTACGATCACTATTATTGTTGTATTGAGATCAAACTTGACTTATACTAAGTCCAATGCCCGAGAGATTCAAATGGAAATGTAGTGTAGGACCTCTGGATGTATCAGGGGATCAAGATAGTCCTTCGTTCTGTGGTCGTATCATAGGATCTTGCTAAACCTTTAGTCTCAGGCCCACCTCTTGGCCTAAAGAGGGTTTACCGAACCTATTTGATTCCATTATTCGTAATGCCATACAGTCACAGTAAGTAGAAGATAAAATAATTTGTTGAAGAAATTAAAGGGAAGAAATATGGTAATAATATCTAATATAGTAATTGCAATGTAATGGTAATGACACTTTTGGATGATTACTGTATATTTTTATTTTTTTTATGTATAAAACAATTATATATATAAGAATATTATATAATTTAATAAATAAGTCACGCAGAAATAAAAATTAATATAGAAGATGTAGATTTAAAATAAACATAAATAGTGCGTTATTTATGAGCTTTCTAGACTCGTCACCAACCTTGACTTTTTTATCACCAGTGGGTAGAATCAAGTCTATGTTTTTTGAGAATACTTTTTATTCTGTGGATATAACGTTTTATATAAAACAGAAAATTATAAATGTTTAAAAATCTTATTTTTCGATTTATATCCGTTATTTGTCGTGATTTTTCATAATGTTTTTAATTCTAATGTAGTTTTCTTGTGTTCAACATGAATTTGAAAACTATTTTGGCCTACGATAATTATTTATCAAAAAACTACTTTCGTGGAAAACCACCACCTATGGTGGCCATATGCACAATGATCATAGGAGCTATGACTAGCCAGCAAAAACTAATTTACACATATTCCAGGCGGAGAGACAGCAGGAAGGCCATTACGGATACCAGGAACCCAAATTTAATGCAAATTAAGAATTTTTATTGTGTAATAGATGATTAGGATAAGCTAGGTTATATTTAGTTTGGTAAGGAAAACGTATATTTTTCGGACCGACAATTTTATTTAATTGGAAAAAAACAATGATATATTTGTGTTCAGTATTACAAACAAGTATGATGAAAAAAAGTTGTTGAAAAATTAAAAAAATTTTAAAAAGTTGGTATTTTACTAATACATAATAAACTAGTGATTTGATTTTTAATTAAAAAACGAGTTTTCCACGGCTAAAGTTAACCTCTTAAAGGAATTATAAACTCATATTTCACTACTTTTTCATCAAGAAATCATATTTTCAGAAGCATCTAAAAAGTGCATAGTTACTAATAGGGCCATCAATAGTGACAGATTTTATTAAAAGTTTTAGATTTACTTTATAGGGTCGACCCACCCATCCATACACGTAAAATAGGTCGAGCTTTCTACTCAAATACACGATCAATGGTATTGTAATGGTATACTAAGGTTAATTGTAAGAAAAGGCGCAGAGGTCCTAAATTCACCTTTCTATAAATGTTTTCTAAGTATTCGCAACATCAATACCACTTTACGTGTAGGGGTGGGTTAATACTACTGTACGTTTATGGGTGGACGGGTGGGTAAATACCACTATACGTGTGTGGGTGGGCAAGTGGGACAATACCACCGTACGTGTGTAGGTAGGCCATTACCTCAGTGCGTGTATAGGTGGCCGGGTGGTTTATTACCACTGTACGTGTATAGGTGTAACATTGTACATGTAGAGTTGGATGAGTGGGTGATGACCCTCCCACCCAACCATACACATACGGTGATGATGACCCTTCCACCCACGCATAAACATACGGTGGTGAAATCTAAGAGAGAATGAATCCAACTCATCGTATTATAATTGAGTACTTGCAAACATGTGACAGATTTTAGATAAATGTAGTTAATACACAATATAAATGTTGTAAGTTACTCATATATTTGTGCCGTTTATGACTCGTTGGTTTGTTATACAAAGTAGTTAGTTATGTTTTAATTTTATCTAACATGACTTTATGTCTAACATGAATTTATCTAACACAAATAACAAATAAATTGAACAAGAAGCAAAATTTAAATTTTTTAACATGTAATTAAAAAAGATTTCAAACCTGTTTTTCTTTATTTGTTCTTACAGTGCTGTTAATTAATATTATTAATTAATACGTAAAATGGTATTAGCCCACCCATCTACCAACACACGTACAATGTTATTAGCCCAACCATCTACGTATACACGTACAATGGTATTGGCCCACCCATATACCAATACACGTACAATGGTATTAGCCCACCCATCTACCAATACACGTACAATGTTATTAACCCACCCATCTACGTATACACGTACAATTGTGTTGGCCCACCCAACTACCAATACATGTAAAAAGGTATTGGATCAGTCACCTTAACGTAAATCTTGAACGTTGAATGAATTCTGTCAGTACTTAAGGAAATATTTATGGTTATTCTAAATCTAAATCAACCATACTCGTACTGTGCTTATGACCCACCTCTATATCCTTACATTTAAGATGGTAGTTATTTCTTATATGGTAATTAAAAATTACGAAATTATAAATATATATATACATATATATATATTGCAAGAATAGTTTGATTAAAACAAATTTAATACTCTTAAGCAGCATGGCCTGTATGTGGGACGAATAAAAAGACCTGACTAAAGTGCGACACATGTATTAGGTGAGAGTTGGACCCTGAAAGATAGTCTTCACTCCGTTGAGAAATACACGCTCATTTCACTCCGCCAGATGACATGGGGATGGATGTGCTACGTATGGAAAATTTTAAGATAGCTTGGAATATGTTTCATTGTTACGAGTTTCCATATACAAGGGTTAGTTCAAATACTATTTTGAGTTTATAATCTGAAGCTAGATACAAAATTAAACAGAATATTAAATATATTTTAATTTAAAATTGTATATCCTCGTAATACCTGCTAGTAATAAAGATTTTAGTCATACGGAAAATATTACAAGGTGAAATTATTAGAAATATTAGATGATTTAAGTATTTATATAAATTAGTTTATGTAGCGCGATTCTCCCTAAAACCTCAAATCAAAGTAAAGCACAGTATACCAATTTGTTTTGAAGCTTTTTTAAAATTCTTTAGTGTAATTTTTCTAAATTTACGAACGCGCATCACTTACTAATCATGTGTTACTGTTTGGTAATAACAAAAATTCATATTTCATAATAGTATTAGGCCTTCATCGTGTGGCTAGGCAGTCTGTGTCAGGACTTTGAAACCGAATTACAGATAGCGCTGGTTCGAGTCCTTGCCTAGATTGTGCCTTGACTAATTGGCCTTTTTCTTCTTAAAAAAAGCTTTAAAAATTTTGTACACTTAACAAAACGATTAAATTCGCAGTTGTACAAAACTATTTTGTATGCCTGTTATACAATTATTTTACATAAATACGTGGTATTTAGTTTAATACTAAAATAAAATACCACATGTAATAATGAATTATCTCACAACACAATAATTAATTTAAATTGTATAAGTGTATCCTAAAATATTCACTCAGTTTTATTTTTTTATCGTAAATGCACGATAGCATTTGTGTCCAATTATATAATAACACAAACAAAACATATCATAATCATCGATGTTTTAACGTTCACACAAGCAAATAAATACAGTAAGATTCAGTAAAACAACGATGGGTGTCTCTTTTTAAGACAAACATCTAATCCAAATTTCCTCAATATCTAAAAGGTTCCCGATTGGCAGAGCAATTGGAAGCGACCCACTGATCAAAGAGAGAAGCTGCAGGCTCCCAAGTAGGCATTATTTGTAACGATATGTGTAAACTACAGCTTACAACGGTAATCATATATGTGTGTGACGATAGACATGGGGATGAATATCAATTTGTATAGCAAATGATAAGCGGAATCATTGCATGTGTTCCGGTGGGTGGAAGAAGCAACCGTGATTGTGAGAGTTGTTGTCATCAAATGTTCGAAGTTGTGTAGAAGAGCAAATACAGTCATTCGTAGAGGGTGGGTTGGAGAGTCATTGATGTGATATAAGATTGGAAAGTGGGATCAAGTGGTCCAATTTAAAACATTAAGTAATGTGATTATGAGAAATAGGGCAACAAAATCAGTTAATAAATTAAAACACAGGGTATGAAGTATAAGCCCTCAATCGGTTGGAACACTCACCAACTAGGCATACATACCTAGTTCATAATGACTTGTCCCTTTCATATTTCAAAAACATAATAAGTCACTTTAAGTAATTCTATAATACTAAGAGTTATAAATATTTATTTTAAAATCAATATTATTTATAGTGATACATTCATATGTTTAAACACGTTGTAAGTAGAAAATATATGGCTGCACCTGTTTAAGTATTCCGTTTGCAATGCAAACATCAGCACTCTCCACCCTCAAAGAAGCGATATTTGTCGGGGGTCTAAATATACTGTACATTGAATGGAGTCTGTTGCATAAAAAGTGTTATTTGATAAATATCCACTACTAAATTTTTACATGGTAATTTAGTTAACTAAAATTAATCATTCCTCGTTTTCTTTTTCAGACTGAATAATTATAACTGTAGGAATATACCATATATATATATATATATTGATACCTTATATATGGTGTTAAAAAAAGGTTGGGATGGCCATGCATTTTCAGATTCTATATGTGATTCCAAGCTAAAAATGGAGGAGAACATGTATTCAATTTCCGCTTTGTTTAGCATATAGACGCCATTTTGGTTTTCCATAAAACAATTTATATCTTTGTTGTTATTTTTATGATTATTAAAAAATCGGTAAAAAGGTTGTTGTTTAAAGGCAGTATTTTGTAAACAAATATTGTTCAATTATCATTATTATTTTTAAAAAGGTGGCTATTTTATTTTAACAAATTTATAAAAAAAACAAAAACACTCGTTTTATATAATTCACATTCTGTACGAAAGAGCTGTTAAATTGGTAGCCATTTGTTTTCATGTGAATTTCAATTGATTCATAAAATTGTTTTTTCTTATCTGATTTTTACAAAATAGTGCTTTTTTAGATATTTGTTGAATTAAAAATAAAATGGATGCCATTTTGACAATATTAGGGATAGTTGAAAAATATTCCTGTACTAAATACTAATTTCGAACATAAACCTATTTATTGAGTTTTGTAATAATCTTAAATATAATATCAAAGATATAAATTATTTTATGAAAAAACAAAATGGCGTCTAGCTTGTAAACAAAGCAGCAATTGAATACAAATGCTGTTTTTCAATTTTAGCTTACAATCACACGGAGAATCCGAAAATGCAGAGCCAGCCCAAACGTTTTGTAACACCCTGTATATGGTAAAATTGCATTTACATAATTTAATCTTTGTTTTGTAGAGTATACCTTATCGATTTAATCGTTTGAGTACGAGGGCGTACACCAAAAAGGACACCACAGACTTTTGAAGTGAAGTCTTAGTTTAAGCTGTCACTTTGAAAACGTGGCTGTGGAAGTGACACGGCTGTCTCAGCTACGGATACATGTATAACTTCATCTGTGTGTGTCCGGCGTGGCGCGAGTGTGGTGCTCAATGGCTAAGACTTGGCAATACGGAAGAGAAAGCGTGAGGTTCGAATTCCCAACTGAGCTAATACTTTATTTTATTAATCGGTGAGTGAAGTGTATGAAAAATGGTAATTTTCTTTAAATATAGATTTTAAAAGGGGTATGTTTAAAATCTATTTAAAACATTTAAATATAGGTTTTTTAAATTTTATTTTCATTATTTTAAAAACTTACCACAATACTATTATAGTTTTTTAAATGATAAATTATTTTTATAATAAAAAGGATTAAAGAACTTAATTATACAATTTTATAATATTTTAGGTGGATAAAAATAATGTACGGCCCTTATCTTAGTTGTTCTTATTCTTGAAAAGTGATGTTTTGTTATAGTTTATTATTGAAGAAGGAAAGAGCATTGCTAGTCATTCAATATTATCGGCGGGCCAATGAATAAATACAGCCAGTAAGAAATTGATGGAACTGAGGACAAGGGTCAACTGAGCGGCCATTACGTTGGAGAGCGACGCAACTTCACTTCATAGTACGACGCAGGTAAGCGAAGACGACTTCCATCTTAGGCTAAAAAGTGTTTAAGTTTAACACTGATAGATCTTCATTCCTAGTGATAAGTCTGTCCCATTTTAATAACTACCATTTATATATTAGCCACTACCATTTGAATTTTTATTTAGTATTTAAATATAAAAATGATTTATCATTGAGTACTATTACATTCCTATCATTTAACAAATGTTAAAATATACTTATTACAGTC
>JAQJVL010000028.1:1088660-1218660 GCA_035578905.1 Stictocephala bisonia
ATATAATATAGTATATTCAAAATTGAATTGTTTAGTTCATAATTATCATTAAAGTAAGGAAACATTTCCTATATAAGGTGACTGTCGATAGTGAAATATTAAGTTCTGGAAATACATTCAGTTCAGTAAAACATTTGGATATAACGTTAGATTAAATACCAGTAAAAAGACATATCAGAGGGTGAATCCATTAAGTTAGGAAATATATAAAGCTTTTATTTTTAGACTTCCTTATCAACTAAATAGTTTAAATTAAGAAGATTAATCTTTATTCAATCAACCAGGATTGAATTTCTTAATGAGACACTCCTTCATTTATTCTATAAAACCCGTTATATAACATATTCACTAATATTAAAATACATTTAATAACATTAAAAGTATCTCTTGATTACGTTTTTTCTGATCTCTCTTTTAATAGTTATTTTTTTTAGAACACAAATCTTACAAATATTTATAAGCCTAGAAGAAAGGAACTGGAGGCTGTAAATAAATGATAAAAAAATACGTTTCTCTTCAGGCCAATAAAACTCTAGTCCATTAATCTACCGGTGTAAAGTAAATGGGTGATTGCCTGCCGAGTGGTAGGTAAACAAGACTTCCCACCACTAGTGCTGAGAGTTAGCCTTGATGGTTAATGAATAACCATAGGTTAATTTCTTTTTTATTTTATTTTGTATTTTTAGTTCAGTTCATATTTTTTATTTTATAAAAATATAAGCTTTCTATAGTTTTGATAGTATATGGACTGTTGTTGTTATTATTTCCCTCAACTTCATTCTACTAATAGTGAATATTATTCAAAGCAAAAAATAATATTAATTCACAACAATATGTTATACTATTGCTACATAAATTATTAAGATAAAATAAACAAAATTATACAAAACAATAATAAATGAAAATGTTTTGTAAATTAAAACGGTGATTGATAATTACTTCGAAAATTGACTTTGAGAAACGGAAAAAATTTATTTCATTCTGTACGGAAAATTGAACATCACTTTTGTAAGTGAATTGTAATTATGATTTATTTATGTAGGATAAATTCATCTTAAAAAGTTTCAAACGTTTGAATAAATTCTATTTCATTTTAGTGACCTGTAAATAATTATTAGGAACACGAATAAACTTGATAAAAATGCGTATATTTTTATTTATTTCATACCACCTGGAAGTATTTTATTTTTACGTTACTTTTTTTAAATCTTAAGCATTCCTTCAGTAAAGATTTTATGTATAATTAATAATGAAATATATATAAATGTGTAATTTTTTTATAAAAATGTGTCAGTTGCAAACGAAATTATTGTCTAAGTATAAAACATTTAATTTTAAATATTTGGAATTTATGTATATAAGTTGGTTTTTACATGATTCTCAATATAAGCAAGGAATATAAATTCTCAAACATAATTTCCCCGCCATGTATAGGTTGTCTAAAGAATCTTATAAATGTGTAGAGGTTGTGCAATTTATGTTCACACCTTTCCCAATAATTATTTACAAGGAAAAAATATGCACAAAAGGCAGTATTTAACACGGTCTTTGTAGTTTGGGAAGAAATTAAGTTGCTAATATTTACACAATTACTAAAATGTGAGTAAATATTTAAATATGTGATATTGATTTACAATAAAATTAAAATATTCAGATTACGTTGATACTTAAAATATATTTTTTAATGAAATATATTGCTTGAATTTCCTAACAAAAAGCTTTCATCTTTATAATCTGGAATACGTTTCAAGATAGAATATAAAAGTATACTATAGGCTGTATTAACTAGCTGACTCAGACATTCAGTAAATAACGATTGTATAGTTAGTTAGGATTACAAATAAACAGTAAACATGATGTTATTCGATAAGTACACATTATATTAATTTTAATGACTATTCTTTTTATGAATTTTAATAATTTGAAACATTTTTTGAAAACAATATAATAATTTGAAAACAAATTTGAATTCAAAAGTAGTTTAAAACATTTGCAAACATTTATCACATAATTTATTAACAGTTTTATAACGTTCTGGTTTTTTCCCATACTCATATTTTCTATTATATTACAATACTATTTGCTGTGTGCCTTTGTTATTTATATTCCATTAATTTTTACCAATAAGATAGGAAGTCAATATTTGTAAGATGTCTAATATAATTGTACATATATAATAATGTAGATGTCTGATTTGAAGTAGCTAAATAAGTTCATAATACACATAAACGGGCAAATTAAATTTTTTTTAATGCAGGGTTGGACATGAATGTATTGCTAATCTGCATTGATGTCTTGTTTAATTATGTTGTTTTAGTAACATTCTAAAAACCCTACATTTGTGAATACTAAAAAAAATGACAGTGAATGTAAACGACTCAGCTGATCTTTAAATTGTTTACTGCCCCTTAACAAAGTAAATTGCCCGAAAACGTCGTATGAAGAGGTGAAAACTGGTGGAATAACGGGAGACGTTGTGTCCAGGTTATTTGTGTACTGTTCAGTGCTTTCTTCTGGAAGTTGCCCGGGCAACTTTGAGACAGAGGGTTTTGTAGAACCTTCTTTTAAAGGAAAGTCTTAAAATGTAAACGATACCCCACTAAAATATTTTCGGCCGATTCTTTTTGTAAACAATGAAGAATATTGTTTTATTTAACTATTTGACTTTGATTAATCATTGAGAAATGAAAATTATTAGTGGATTTGGCCACTCGAATGTAAGATCCCTAATAAGTCATAATAAGTCCACAGTAAAAACACTGAATCAAAATATAAATTATTAATCTTAATTTACACGAGGAGTTTGGCATTTTATTACGTATTTT
Organism: Stictocephala bisonia; assembly: GCA_035578905.1. Taxonomy (NCBI): domain Eukaryota; kingdom Metazoa; phylum Arthropoda; class Insecta; order Hemiptera; family Membracidae; genus Stictocephala; species Stictocephala bisonia. The sequence goes on from JAQJVL010000028.1 coordinate 1,091,486, forward strand.
ATTTAAGTTTTGTTCAATTTATTTATGCAAAATGTGTCTATCTATCATTACACTGTGGTTGAAAACAGTTAAGATAGCATTTAATATATTTTTTACAATACTATCATACAGATTTTATAATACCTTACTAGATATTATACAATACTGAATCTTTATAGTAATGTGTTATTTCGCTGCCACCTTTTAGTACCAACATTAAATAATTTGTCCTATTGAGTTATAATTATTTAATTAAGAAATTAACAATAACAGTTATCTTAAATCTAAACTATAAATACTATACATGGTTAATACAAACGTATATACAACTAAAACGTATGAATTTAAATTAAAATTAAACTTAATACACGCCTAAATCATTCTGATAATTTAAATCGAGCTTCCAAAAAAAAAAAGTCTAAGTGAGGTTACAACAAATCAATGGAAAGTAATTGATTTTAATTAATCATGTTTTAATGTTCAATGTTTCAACGTCTTACAGTGATTTTGTGTTAAATGTAATGTAAATTAGGCTAGACATTAAATGATTACTGTAGCCTAATAGCACTAATTAATAACTTGACGTGCCATTGCATTTGTAATGAAATGTTATTACTGGCTGAATAAAAATATTCTATTCTATTCTATTCTATTCTATTCTATTCTATTCTATTCTATTCTATATTTAATACCACCCAGCTTTTTAAAATTAGCCAACTACGGCTGTAGTTAAAGTATAGCGTGAAATGCACTTCATTAACACAACTTTGCCAAGCCCTTTATCTTTACTTGTACGTGTAAACCCAATCTCTAGGGAAAGTTCGTTCTTTGTTCCACTGGTTCTTTGTACTCTCCCTTACTCAAGATACAGAGGGGTCCTTTCATATGTTATTTTAATATTACTTTGGTCTCATGCTAGGTCAAACACAGAAATGCATTTTTTTACAATACAAAGTTCTCCAATTTTTATCATTTGAATATCATTTTACAATATCAGTTTTTGTTTTAATGTTGTTTGTTTTAATTGATTGTTTTAAATTAGTAAATTTACTAAAATAGTCAGACGAGAAATATTTTTATACGCAGTATGAGTTTAAGAAAGGTACCAATATTAAAAAATGATAAATATTTCTTTGTTCCAAAATTACTTACATTAATATATTCTAAAATTTATTGATTTACAATAAAGATTAATCATAAGAAACAAAACTAAAAGTAATTGTATTTAATTTAGATTGGATATATAACAATTTAAAATACACATAACGGAACTATTTTATATTTGTAAGCTTTTTTTTGGTAGAAACTAAAAACAATAATATGGACAGTTTCTTCATTTATTTACATACCTTTCTCTTCCAATAACGCAAATAACATTTCCACTCCTGTTTGAAAGCTGTGGAATGGCATTTCTGATTTACTACACATGTGAGCTGTATCCTAAAACATCTGGTTTTGATGCTTGCAATATTTTTAGTATATATATTTGCAGTAATAATTAATCTTGCTTTGTACAATATACCAAATTACAATAAATAAAGAAGTAATAGAATTAATCAAAATTATTTAGACGATCAATTTACAGTTCATGTAAACTGTAATTTTCCTATAAAATAGTTTTACATGTAAATAGAGTTTTTTAATCCGTTTATTATTCATTTAGAGATGGCTTTGAGTTATTTTGGTTTTTTAGTATTATTATTTTTGACACTGTTAAAACTTTCATAAATTGAATATGAATAAACTGTCCATTCCATGAAAAAATTAATTTCGATTGTTGCGATCAAAATAAAATGTTTTTCACAAAAAACATTGTTTACTTACGATTGTAAATAAATATTATTTAGTCTTAAGTTCCAAGCGTAATATGTATTACTTAAGTAAGTAGATATGTGTGTTTACTTTGAAATAGTGTCCACTCTTAGCCAATTCTTAACACCTGGCTGCGTTTTTAATTGACATATTATACTGTGAAAATCGTGAAAACTAAAATTTCTGCCCTAAAAACAAACAAAACAAAAAATGTCATATTTAAAATTTAAAAACTCTGCCATACTCATTTCCCAAATAAATTATCCATTCGTAAATTATGCACTAGGAAAACATGCTCGGATGGAATTTCAAGCTGTGGAAAGGAAATCACTGTCTTAAATGTGTTGTTAATTAAACACTCTGACTTGATACTCACTAGGTTTTCGTATTGGAAAATATAATGTTTTGTTCTATAATTTTATTTTATATTGAAAGTTAGAGACTAGCTCTATAAATGCAGCATAACTATTTTACTATTATAAAAGTAATATTTCGTTACAAAATGTAGTATAAGTTAAGAGAATTATTAGATGGTAATTTTAATGTTCTTTTTCTTTTAACACACAAAATATCTTCTGATTTTATTATGTAAAGATTTTGTATTAACATACATGTTTTAATACATTATGTTATTAACAACTATTTTATATTATTAATATGTTCAATCAAAATTTTTAGTTATTAATTAACAAACGTGGTACCTATTTAATTTGATCACACATTATTATGGATGTTATTAATATAGTAAATACTGATATTGAAAGCCTAAATTGGGCACTTGCACTGCTAAAATAAAAGCATGCTAAATTTATTTTAAATATATTAAAATAGCCAAACTAATTTTGATTAAAAAATATTATTAAAAAAAAACATGATATATTATTTATAATTTTTAGTCACTTTAGCAAATTTCAAATGCTCAGTCTACTGATATTTTTTTAATTGAATCCTAAATCTAATACACTACAGAACAAGATCTTCTTGGTAATCGTGCAAAAAATCTCGTATAAAATTTAATTCTTTTAGTACTTAATTAACTATGCTGTAATTATTAAAGGAACAATTTTACTATATAACTTATTTTTTATCCTGTATATTAATTCCATACAGCACAGGGTTTTACTCAAACAGAATAGGGTAAAATTAATCGTAAACTTTAATCCAATTTTCGCAGAAAAACCACCGCAAAACATTTCACATACATGACCTTGTTGATAAAACCTCAGGTCAGGTTATTTAGTTACTTTTGTTGTACTATTTAGTTACAAGATCAATAAAATAAGTAAATTTATATGATAGTTTTACCGACCTGAGACTTTTTAAAGCTGTCTATAAATTAAACATCCCATTGTTCTTTTTTTTTTATTTATATTCCTTTAGTTTTGATTAATTTTTAGTTTGTTTGGGACGTTAATCTGAACTTAATGCGACCATTTATAGTAAAGGAACATTTTAATGGTCGATCCTTGTGAAAAAAATAACTTAAAAACCTTTAATGTTTTCGACAAGAAACTAGGTTAGAAAAATATATCCTGCATATGTGAGTTTATTATTTCTAATACAACATTTATATAAAATTATACTGTATTTTTACTGTAGTTTGTCCATGTTTTAGATTATAAAAATATGTGCATAACTTTGAATGTCGTGTTTCAAACTTACATGTATGAAGAAACATGTCTACCCCAATGCCACCCTCCTTTTCCTAAGCTGTGAATGTAATATGAGAGTGTGACAGATTTACTGCATGTGTCAGTGACCACAATTCGTCTTCACTCTGCACGCCTTAAATTGTATCTCAGCTCTAGAATATATTTGAACAGAAACACGTAGTATATTTGACATCTTCATCAACACATTATGTTAAACTTTTTAATTGCGTTCTACTTAAAATTTTATAAAGTATAAGTAGTCTGCATAACATATTTAACATCATTTATAACTAAATATTTAGTGTTTATCATATTGATAAAAATGTAAAAATATTAATTTACATTAAACATACTCATTAGCTTAATCGCGTATAATTCTTGTGGTTTAAAAAATTAATTATGAAAATTCAATAATTATTTAAGTGCCATAATATTACTTTAGTCACTCAAGTAATTAATAATTGTGTTCCAAACTTCCATTATTAACCATTTAATTTAGTTAAAAAACAAAAACTTAATTAAAAAACTTAATAAGGTTAGGTTAGGTTAGGTTAGTATTCATGAAGAATACTAGATCAACATGAAGTTAATATTCATGTTGTATCTAGAATATTTTAGTTCTTTTTGTTTTTATATAATGCCTTAACATGCAGTGTACTTCCTATTAGTACCATGAACCGTTTCAGCCGTTAGGTCAAAATGGCTGATTTCAATGGAGTGTCCAAGAAATATTTTATAATTAAACTGACAATGAGGGTTGGCATGAAAATGTATCAGGTTTCAATACACAAGTGACATTAAATAGGACGGCACTGTCCGGCAGATAGCGTCAATGGTGATCTATGCTAAATACACCTGTTATAGATGAGCCGATTGGTATTGGGTTATTGGTGTTTGGTTATGGATAGAGTTATGATACCCAATCTGTTAACTACAAGTTAAATTAGGTCATATTAAACCACTTTGATTTTATTTTGTAAACATGTTTTATAAAACACGCACATACGTTCCGATTTTAATTTCGAAACTCTAATTTTGTATTTCCTTTATCATGATGTTTTAAGTGTTATCCTAACAATGTTTTCTAATCGTTCTTTCAAAAATTCACTATTATGGCCTAACTAACGATATTTCTAACTGTAACAATATGTAAATTATGACTGTTTAACAATCGCAGTGTGCTTTTTTTTAAGTTATATTTGTAAAATGAGACAGACCTTCAAAGCCTCTAGCTAGCCTAGTGGTTAGCACTTCTGTTTCCAACACAAAGAGGCCCACTTTAAGTCTTAGGGTATTGTCTTAAATTTGAGGATTTAATACCATATTTAAAATTCCACTAACATAGATAGACAGTAACATAAAATGTCGTGTTGACTACTCGAATATAGCAATCGAAGCGTTTAAAATATTTAGTTTTGTTATGGTAAAATATGACATAACTTACAAAGTAATAACTGTTTAACTTCATAATCACAATGTTTCGATTATAAAATATAACAAACATGCGAATAGGTAAACATGTATAAAATATTATATATTTTTTATGTACTTTTTACAATATATTTTACAGTTCCATAACGATAGAATATTATTATTGTAAATGTCTTTATTGTAAATTGTACTGTAATTTTTGCAAATCCTTACATTGTTTTAAATAAATGGCTTTTAAAAAGCATAGTTAAAATAAAAGTTACCCTTTAATGCCACCTAATAATTAGTTGTTACCTATGACTAAATTATATTTTTGAAATATGTTGTGTCAAGATATATTGAGTAAGCTAATAATTTACAGGAATGACAACATCGTAAAAAGAGATAATTTTAAATCTCGTAAGGCTCATAGATATTTTACAAACTCTACATATAAAACTTAAGGTAATTAATTATATTAAATACTTATTCAATAGTAGTGCTTGGTAAAAATATGAATGGTAATAAAGTATAATTTAAATTAGGATGAATATAATTTAAACGTTGTTTTTACGGCCATTTTTAAGTAAATGTAAAATAGGATTAAATTCACATATTTATACAACCTCGTATTGCTATTGTTGAAATATACGTTCTAAAAACCCACGGTTTATTTGCCAAGTACTATACAAGGTTTTCCACTATATCTATGATTATATTCAGTTTACTAATGATACTGAACTCTAGTAAATAAAACCTTCAACCAAAATTCAGACCGAGTGAGAAGCCAGGCAATATCTTGGACACAAACCACTACTTGTTTATTCATCTCTCGGCCCTTTGGAGAAAATATTTCCTACCAGAGGTATACGGGTTTAAAACTAATTTATATAATCGTAAATATTTTATTAAAATACAACTAAATATCGTAGTTTTGCTATGATGAAATAATTCAGTTTTAATTTGTTGATCTTTAAAAACTTCCTTTAAAAATATAAACCTTATTTATTAGTGTAATAGAACTTTAACGATGTGTTAAGTGTATTTGTTTGTAGTTTATTTTATTTACTTGGTATGATAAATAATATTCTGTATTATGTACATATTTAATTATTGTAAAAAATATGAATCTTAGTCTTCATACTTTATGTAGGAAATGGCTTCCTAAATAAAATGTTACTTTTATAAGATTAATTAATCTTTTCACTTTTATTAATTATAATACAGTAAAAATGAATTTTCATACACGACTGTTGAAGTATAGGACAGGAATGAATAGTAAATGTACATTTTATAAAGTATTGATAGTAATAAATTCGTTACTGCCTCCATTATTGTTGTGTTCGGAACATTGCCGTTTAGTTTGTTTTGTTTCTTATCCTAGAAAAATATTTATCTAGTTAAACCACATTATGTGAAGTTAACTGAGCAATACACAGTTGTATATAAATTATTACAAAATTTAATTTATTTTGAAATATGTAAACAATATGAAACATTATTTGAATATTTTTTACACTTCTAAAATAACACATAAAAATCTACTGTGGTCTAGGTAGGATAGTGTAGTGTGATTTTATAATTTACAGGTGATGCCAACGGGAAAATAAAAAACCAAAATAAAAAGATAGAACTTAATAATTCAAATCAGCCGTGTTGCAGTTCATATGCTCGTTGTGATGCAGTTGACATGTGAGCTGTTTGGTTAGACATATCATCAATCACAATTTAGTAGTTAGATGTGGAGGATCCCTTACTAATTTATAGTGGAGGATGTACTTGATTGATTAGTATAGAACTAGAGCAATTTTTATTTTACTTATTATTTTACTATCTAGGAAGGTCTAGAATTCCTGGACCTTGTACTTGTAAGATAAACAATGAGTAATACAGCCCTACTTTGTAACTCGAAATTTCATGCCCTATAAGAACAATATTAATAAAACGTAATTTTAGTTGAATAACAAAATATTAATTTAAGTTAAAAATGTAGAGTTAATTAGGGAAATTTATTTGTTTACAAGGATATATTACTGTATATATATATATATATATATTATTGCCTAGAAAATAAAAGACCATTTTGCAATATATATCTTAGATATATAAATAAAGTGACTAGACTATCTTAAATTAAATGAAAAAGTAGAAAAATTCAAAAAGATCTTTTCTAATCCTTTATATGTTCTTTTCCTCTTTTCCTACTTATATAAACTAATATACATAGTTCATCTAGAAACCAAATAGCTTCATTCATAAAAAAACACTTTTTCTTGTTCTAATCAAACAAAAACTAACCCAACCTAACCTAACCTAACCTAACCCAACCTAACCTAACGTAATGTAACCCAACTCAACCTAACGTAACGTAACCCAACCCAACCTAACCTAACACAACCTAACCTAACCTAACACAACCTAACCTAACGTAACGCAACCCAACCCAACCTAACGTAACGTAACCCAACCCAACCCAACCTAACCCAACCCAACCTAACCTAACTCCAACCTAACCTAAACCAACCCAACCCAACCTAACGTAATGTAACCCAACCTAACATAACACAACCTAACCTAACCTAAACCAACCTAACCCAACCCAACCTAACGTAACGTAACCCAACCCAACCTAACGTAACACAACCTAACCCAATCTAACCTAACCCAACCCCAACCCAACCCAACCTAACGTAACGTAACCCAACCCAACCTAACTTAACACAACCTAACCTAACCCAACCCCAACCCAACCCACCCTAACGTAACGTAACCCAACCCAACCTAACTTAACACAACCTAACCTAACCCAACCTAACCTAACCTAACCCAACCCATGGTAAATAGAACAGCCTGTGATTTGTATTACGGTGAGGTGATTTAGGAGGCTTTCAGTTAAATTTAAAACAAGTTATAAGCCACTTGCTATATTTGAATTTGAACCACAAGAGTTATAACTAGTAATTTTATTTGTTGCTTTATTGTTCCACTCAGCTATTACGTAACTACTCGGACGTCATACGATATGAGAGTGATACCTACCTTCTTTTACATACCTTAACCCTACTTAATATGGGAGTTCAGTGATGTTAAGGCAAACTCTTGTCTGCGTTGCTGAAACAAACAAGATAAGAGCGATGACAATAACAACTGGGTAATCTTTTAATGAATTGTTTCTATGTTCAATAATAAATAAAAAGAAATCATTTCATACTTTTTAGATTATGTGGTAAAAGTTTAATACGAGGAATATCGGGCCACACAAAATACTTGGACCTAAAAATCGAAATCAGACAAGCAATAAACATATATATAAATATAATTAGTTAACTACATTAGAGTATGACTTCAAATTTACAACATATATAAAGAAATTACAAGAAATTTAGTAAGTATAACTTATTGTGCTGCAACATGTTCATGCAAGGTCATTTTTATTAACTGTAACTCATATACTTTAGATAGAAAGAAGGACTTTTTGATGATAATTCCTTACTCTTTCATAATGAATGTCCAGAGTACATTCGTATCAAAAGTCTTGGTTTGTAATCATCACTTGAAACGTTCCCTTTGACAAGCGGTTTTACTGGCTGTAACTCATATAGATAGAAAGACGGACTTTCTGATGATAATTCTTACTCTGACATAATGAAAGTCCAGAGTACATTCGTATCAAAAGTCTTGGTTTGTAATCATCACTTGAAACGTTCCCTTTGACAAGCAGTTTTACTGGCTGTAACTCATATAGATGGAAAGACGGACTTTCTGATGATAATTCTTACTCTTACATAATGAAAGTCCAGAGTACATTCGTGTAAAAAGTCTTGGTTTGTAATCATCACTTGAATCGTTCCCTTTGACTAGTAGTTTCTTAGATTTTGTTCCAGGCAGGGCTCTTAATATATTTATTTTTAGATTTCTTGACAACTCTCTAATATAACAAGAATTTTGTAGAGATTACTAACGCCACTAGGAAATTATCTGGCAGCAGGACTAGTTAATTAAGTTTTCATTCCAGAATAGGTTAGGGTGTTTTCCATTTTCAATTTTAGAATGCAAACCACTTTCTTTTTTTTTTAACCTCCACAGGATGGCCTTAAACTTTAGGATCAAATTTATGATTAAGGTTCCATAAAAGTGATGCATCCCAATTGATACATCGGAGAATACGACTGGCTTTTTGAAGTTATAGGTATAATTGTGTCATAAAATTATCTTGTTATATATCAGTGGAGTTATGTAGCCCTGTTGCAGACAGATCAATATTTCAATTTCAGTGAATAAAAAAATCTAATAAAACTTGAACATTTTTGTTTTGTATTTGTTCTACTCAGCTAAACATTATCATTCAAAATAATAATGATAAACTCAGCAACAGCCACATAATATGCTAATTCATATCATACATAATTCCAGTGGCCTTGGCTTGAGGGTTCCGATATTATGGTGATATATAGACGTCAAGAGTGGCTATTCCTTGGATGGTTTCACGCAGCCCTACACGGTTACTGGTGGTAACTCGGAAGTCACCTTTAAGCCGTTGGTCTCCAGGTTAAGTATTAGAGAGGGCTTTTTAGCCATAAATTCGTTTGGTAAATTACGACATCCTGTAACTTTAACTTTTAAGTCAATACCGTAGTTGGTTTATTTCTATTACTTATTCTGTTTAGTTCCCTTTTAATTTTTGACTATGTATTGGAGATGTTTCAACATTTAAAAAAAATTCCGTAACATGAGTTTGTAAAATTTATTATAGATAATCTGCAAACAAGGCATTAGTATTCAAACTACTGCATCATTTTAATTAATTATATTATATCCTCAATGCTGGTTTGTATATGTTATTTATTTTTTTTTTTTTTATTCTCTAAATTACAAGTCTAGTCTGAGTCTGGTCTGAGGGTGGTTTGGTTTATTTTGTATAGCACATACTCCACTGGACACAGACAAGTCTAAATCTGTAAATGAAGCTCCGACAAACTGTTGAGACTAGAGATTTTTTTAAAATAATATTTATTTACAAACGACTTGACAGTGTTTTAATATTGTTTTATTATGTAATAATTTAAAAAACTGAAAATATTAATGACTTGTTTTATAGATAGTTACGGGAGATTTGGAAAGTAAAAAGTATATATGAATAAGAAATAAAATACATATAACAAACTGCCAGAAAATTTAAAATAAATTAAGCCAAATTCTGACCGGAAAATTGTCATAAAAAATGAATATTATTGCAGGTTCATTTATAAGAAAAAATTTTGTTTCTATGAAATCAGGGGCAGAAAGTGATTACGTTTACACAAAAACAATTTGGTATTTTTACCTGATGTAATTTATATATGACCAAGAAACACCTAGATGAATTCAAAATATCGTGAAAGAATTTGTTATTCTGTAGGTAAGATATACTTTGTTGTTTTTCGTCAGTTTTTTATATTAATTTTGTAAGATATATAATCTCACCTATTTTACGATATTTGTTAATAAATATACTGCAGTTATTTGTAAGGGTTATAATAAATAACCAATGTGTTTACATATGAATCTATATGTTTTTTTATTTGTGTCTGGTTAATGTAAGCTAAAGCCATGTTTCTGAAAACTTTTGCCTGTTCATTTGCATTTCTCGCACGTCCAACCTGTAGATTCATTAAAGTACTCTCGTCATCAGATTGGTCTATATCATTGATGTACGATTCTTATTTGTATTCTGATGAACAGTTTTTCCTAAGAAAATTATGTAACACGCAGCAGCATTACATTATCTATGTAACACTTACATTATCTATGTTATCTTTCTTTCTTCCTTTTTTATGAATAAATACAGTAAATTGAAGTGCAAAGTTTATCTCACAATCTCAATGTAACTATTAATTCAATTATAAACTTCTTATAATTTATAAATTTTATAAGTTAAACATTTATAGAAATAAGATATAAATAGAAATTTATAAATTATAAACTTCTTTCACTTATTCCACCTGAAAACACGGTTACTTGACTTTTTACTTTACTTTGACTCCGTACCTTCTTTGCTTTACATCCTTAACTAATACTATATTATTAGACTCCATCCAAAAGCATAAAACCCTTATGAGTAAATAATATATATTTTAAAATTAAAAGCTCATGTTACCTACTTACTTTCTAGATTTTATTCATATAACTTTATTTTCCACTGTTATAGGAATATGTCTTCTTTTTTTAATGATTTTTTCGATGTAATATTAAATATCTCACGAGTTATTTCCTTTAGTATAGGTTAAACATTATTGTATTTTTTTGTATTCTAATAATTAATTATTTTACACATTCATATGTTAAGTACCTATTTCAAGTTTATCTGTATGTATTTTAATGTTTATCTAATTAGTTTTACGCACAGGCAAAAGGCCTATGTAACACATTTTTCCGCTATGTTAACGTGAACTAAAGTAAACTTAAAAAGAGAAATAAATTGATTTTCTTTCTCGTTCTTTCTTTTTCTGGTTTTAAATGAATTGCCGAAAGAAACATTCTAAGCCACGCACCTAAGATCCCAAATGAGTTCTTGAGTGCCATTCGCGTTTTGCATAATCTGTTAATATAAACTCTTCTCCCATTTGTTAATACTTTTCTGCTAAAAGGTATCATGAAATCTGTAAGTGGATTAAATGTCTCATCCCTAATAAACACATGTAGTACACCACTTGTTGACACTAGATTTGGAATAGTTGGTTCATTGTTTACCAACTGTTTTCAGAGCTCTGTGTATTATATAACACCAACGTCAGACACACGCCCATTAATTCTGAACTACACTATCCAAAACTCATATAATTCATTGATAATATTAAACAAAATCATGCTGTGATATTCTTTGTAGTTTAAAAGTATGATACAATACTTTTAGGGAATGATGCTCTCATGTTTACCATAAACAGCTCCTGGTAACTGTGGAAACCCCCATTCTCTTTCCAATTTAAATGCGATATTTCTCCAATAATTTTCTGTTGCAAGAGCATAAAACTAGTTTAAAAATAATATGAAAAGTAAAACATGTCATTGTTACTATATCGTTGTTATTATAATGTATCTTTCCTGAACTTCCTTAATGTTGATAATCAAGACGTCACCGTTGTGGAAGACGATAATGACTCCGGAGGGGTATTATCCCTAATAATAACACGGTATTATCAGAAAATAAGAAAAACTGAGCATAACAATACGAAAAATGAAAATACTGCTAGCGCCAAAAAGGCAAAACGTTATGAAGACAAATCTCTATCACTTATTATTGAAAAGCTGGATCAACGAGAGAAAGATAATCCAACAAATGCGCAAGGTTGGATTAAAACAAACTCAACCACTTCAGAAAATGTTCGATGAAAAGTTATAAGGGAGGCACTATACTACGCTCGCAAATATTAATAATGAAAATAATCGGCCTCAAATTATATAATGATATCAAAACCACCAACAACAGTGGCTGGGATAAGAAACAATCAAATTTAATTTACGCCAGCTTTCAAACGACGAGCTGGAATATCTGTAATAATAGTGATAAATCTTTATCATAATTTGCAAATAAATAACTACAAATTAATGTAAATAACTAAATAGTTTTTAATTAGCATAATCCGTGTTGGTTCAAATACAGTAGAAGTAAACGTCACACAACACAAACGTATTACAATATAAGCACAAAATGCATAAATATATTACAATACAAGTAAAAATTGCCCAAATATTATATTGATAGATTTCAGTGAGCGTGGTTCACCAAAATAATAATTAATTAGTTTTATCACAATTACACATTGTATCAATGCCGTATTATTGTTTTTATTTGAAAATAAAGTCTTTTGAAATTCATAAACCTATATAAAACCTATTATACAAGTTACTGCGTGAGGTAAATTTAAGCTTTAACGCAAATAAAAAAATTGGTCAAAAAGGGTTTATAAATACACCAACTTACAAATCTAAAAAAAATATAAGTCTGTATTAATAACAAAATAATTATGATTTCAAAATTTATTCATGAAGTATTTAATAATTACAAAATATACAAAAACACTGATAAGATTGTATAGTGTAATATTTTTAATATGCATTTATACTATTCCTTTGTGAAAATTCATAATTTCATCTAGTCATTATTTAATATTTTCCTTACTATAATATGGATTTTCACTATATATGGACTCATCTTTAGTGTTCATAATGTCCATATTGTATTCATATTGTCCTTAGATGTTCATATACCTTACAACAAAACATAAAAGGCAAGATACACTAATTATAAAACTGTACAAACCTTTGCACATATTTTACTATTAATTTAAGTATTGAACATTTCATAATATATTCAAGGTATTCTGATAATTGAAAATATTTCCCATGAAACATATTTGGATGAAACCCTACTGCAATAAATTGAATATGAATGCTTTTTATCTTGATGTCTACACTAACAGTAAAATAGCATTTACATGTATAAATCATTTATATATGCAGTAAATTTAGCCAACAAGCTTACTGTGATATTCAAGTCTGAAATATGCTAACAACTGAAAATGTTCATATAATTTGATGACGTAGCTTCAAAATTCAAAAGTTTACATGACGAACTTTCAATTTTTCTAAGCAATAATAAATTTAGTAGGGGTAAATAAATTCAGTTCAAAAGAAAGGAAAAAGGCATTCTTTTTTAAATGGAAAACTAATACTAGGAAAACTGTTTAATTTTATTATTGAATGTTGCTTAGTACTTCTTTTATAACTGTTAATTTTACTGGCAATAATTGATGTATTGAATTTAATTATTTTTTATAATAATATATTCTTGACAACTTTTAATTTTAAAATGCTTCGTATTATAAAAAATATAAATATAACTTAAACCTGTATCAATCAATCAGAAAATATTCACATTACATATTACTTATTGAAGTCGCAATAAAAGAAAGCTTTAAAGTATCGATTAAAGTTTGAAAATAGGTTTTTACACTTGATATAAACTAAGAAATTAAAAGTCAAAACCACATTAAAGGAGGAAAATGTAAAATTCCTTCAGATAAAATGTTCAGTAACAATTCTGGAGTTATTGGTGGGACATATTTTATCTTAATGTCTCCCAAAAGGAAACTAAAGAATGAAATAAAGTCAGGCATAAGATCTATACACCTCCAGCCAAATCATGGTATTTGGATTCCTTGAGACAAAGCTTATCATTGCATAAGATACTTATAAATGGTTACAATAACTTGGCATTTCGTTACTAAAGCCGTATTCAACCAAACTGATTTAGTAAGTTAAAACTACATAAACTAACTTACTCATATCTTCTTACGTATAAACAGTTTTTAGTAAGCATACTAAATGTACTGTTAGTTTACCGTTTAAGTTGAAGGAACCAGATCGAGTTCACGGGGATTATCTTCAATTAAAGTATTTGGTCTCCAATAACTTTATTTTAAATTATGAATGCCTTGCAATAAAAATTTTGTGAGAATTATTCCAAATTCGGTGATGAGTATTGTGTTCGGAAAACAGTAATAACATTGACTATAGAAACAAACATACTGTTGAAGGCAAACAAACATCCTGTAGACGTGCGCATGAGCTGTAATCTAACGATGGATGGTTTCATATAAGCACTCTGCCCACATGAGAGAGAGAGAGAGAGAGAGAGAGAGAGAGAGAGAGAGAGAGAGAGAGAGAGAGAGAGAGAGAGAGAGAGAGAGAGAGAGAGAGAGAGAGAGAGAGAGAGAGAGAGAGAGAGAGAGAGAGAGAGAGAGAGAGAGAGTGAGAGAGAGGGAGAATACTATAAAGCAAACTATAAAGAAATAATATGCTCTTTACCTGTAAATTTAAATTATTGATACAACAGATTTTGTAAAACATTTAGCTATATATTAAAAAGGTATATGTATTACAATAAAGCGTAGTATATTCATTGTGTGTTTTTATTACAAGGATAAATAAATGTCTGCATGTTTTAATTTTACAAAAAAACATGCTTTAATATAACAAAACATTCACATACCATAGTCAATATTGTCAGTTGCAAACTTTTAAACCTATATATTCACCACTGTATAATATTCAAATAAGTTCCATATGCATCTGAGGAACATATTCATGTTTTATTCATATCTGATAATGCCATGCACAACGGTTTATGTACCTATTTTGGCCTCAATCTACAAATATTAGCCGTAATAGCTCAATAAATATACAAAATGCAATCTGGTACTTTAATCACTTTTATTTGTTCCCGATAAGTTACAATCAAATATCGGAAACTACTTGATAGAAATTGCTATTCCCATTTAATAGCTTATAAAGAAAACCCAACCACATATCCTTGAGCAAGAATATTTTTTTAACAGTGACTGATTAGATTCTTTTGACACAAGTCAGAAAAAAACATAACTGTTATTTCAAAATGATTTAACTAACACAAATATCTTTACTGAATACAACATGGTATTCAAAAGATTTTTTTTTCAATTATTTTTTTTTCAACAATTCAAAACAAAATTACTTGATTAAGTTAATTGTACTTTAACTACATGATATATTGAATGCAATACTGATATGCTATTTAAGTACTATAAATACATGAAATGAACTTTCTGAATTTATAAAATAAATAAATAGAATAAATATGCTAAACTAAGTGAGATAAGACATATACTAATAATATTTTAAACTCTCGTTTTTTTTCTACTTTAATTTACTACAATTGATAATAAATGCTATGCATTTGCTGTATATGGGTACGTGGACTACTAATTAACGGTGATTTGCTTTAGATAAGTGCTTGAACAATTATTTGGCTTAATTTTAGCTCAGTCACATAAGCGAGTTCTGGAGGGAGAGAGAGAGAGAGAGAGAGAGAGAGAGAGAGAGAGAGAGAGAGAGAGAGAGAGAGAGAGAGAGAGAGAGAGAGAGAGAGAGAGAGAGAGAGAGAGAGAGAGAGAGAGAGAGAGAGAGAGAGAGAGAGAGAGAGAGAGAGAGAGAGAGAGAGAGAGAGAGAGAGAGAGAGAGAGAGAGAGAGAGAGAGAGAGAGAGAGAGAGAGAGAGAGAGAGAGAGAGAGAGAGAGAGAGAGAGAGAGAGAGAGAGAGAGAGAGAGAGAGAGAGAGAGAGAGAGAGAGAGAGAGAGAGAGAGAGAGAGAGAGAGAGAGAGAGAGAGAGAGAGAGAGAGAGATTAACAGATATAGCGAGGGGTAGAATGCCGGTGCTACCTATTGTAATCTAACATAAACAAATTTCACGTGAACTGAAAAACAGGCTACAAGGAACACTTATGATTGGACATCTCCCTGTTTGTTTAGTAAATTCTACTAAAATGTTCAACGTCTGTTCACACCCCTGGCAAAAGACCTGGTTGTAATATCTATGAATGTTATTCTATATAATAATGAACGTTCGTTAGTCTGACAACGTCCTCACCCTACAGTAGTCGTAAAATATTAATACCACTTTCGGGTATTATTTCCTACTCAAACTAACACAGGCCTTTCAATGAGAGGAGTGGTTGGCATGCAATTATTACTAGACCACTCCTGTACCAAGTTTCTTGTGGTACTCCGCAATTGTTTCCTCACCAACAAGATTACTACATAATGTAGTCCCGTTTGGGTTAAATTTATTTTGTTCAGCAGTAAATTATGATATTTTTAGTAACCATACTATTTACTATATTCCGTTTACATGACCTCTACTTATAAATAGTTTTAAATCCTGAAGATATTGTTTTTTCAAGTATCTTGATAATTATTAACAAGATAATGTTAAATACATTATTTAAATAAAACTGACATACAAGGTGTGGTAAAATTGTGTAAAATTCTTATTTAGAAGAACAAATTATAAATTCCTGAAATCCGAGATTTATAGTTATATAATTATTTTTTTAAAAGTGTTATAAGTAAGTTGTATCAAACCTTACCTATTATCCTTTATATGAATAAGTTTTAAAATATATATGTACAGTTCAATTGAACATTACAAATTTATTATAATGTGAGTATAAAATAGGTAAATATTACAGTGATTGGTTTAGGTAAACCACATATACCTCCTATGCCAGAGGGATACAATAGGAAATGTAGCTGGTTTTTTTTCTGCTCTATACTGTATAACAGTACTAGCAATGGTTGGTGATCTACTAGAATGCCAACTGCTGGAATTATCATTGGCAAAATACTCTTTATTTTTACTTATGTTCTTTCAATTCTTCAAATACATGTAGAAAAACTATTTCATAAACAACTTAATTCTTTTCAGTAACGCTTACAATAATTAATTAATCCTTTTTCTTACAAAATTTAAACACTCTTTTTTTAAACAAACAAAATGATGAGATCGAATATATTTCTTTTAAACTGCATCTCAGTAGACGCACAAGCATGAACTATGTCTGTTGATTCCTTGGACTATCATTTAATATTTATCAGCTTTAAAATGTAAGTATGTTTTTTTTTTTAGATTACTCGTTTGTCAAACTGAACAACCAGGCTTGTTCTTTGTTTGGAAATTATGACTGAAATAATATATTTGGTATAAAATAATTCAATCTTTCTTTTTAAAATGCTAATCATTCATATTTTGTCATGATCCTTATATTTATTTCTCTAAAAATAATTTATTCCATGTGTCTATAAATCTACCATTATTACAGTCTTCGAAAATATTTACACTTTCATCTACTGTATTATAAATGTGGTTATAACTCAGTTAGTATTGTGCTATATTTCATCTTTCCGGCTTCTTATTTTTAAAGATAGATTCATAGTTTTTATTTATTTAACCCTTCATATATAACTGTACTAAAATATTAAGTTACATGTACGTACACTTTTAATAAAGTAAAACCGCATATACAAAATTCATTATTGTAAAATTATTGAGGAGAAGAAAGAGTAATAAAAGACTGTGGTTTTATTTTACACCACAAAGAAATAAATATTTAGGCCAGCTCTATTAGGCTAGAGAGTATCACTGCCAGTTCAGTAGAGACAAAATGAAGAAACCATGCCATCATTGTGATAAACTGTGTCATATTTCATTTCGTTATCTGGTCACAGGTATGGTTTGGGAACTGCAATCTGAAATAACTAAATTTATAATATGACTGTTTTCACATTTACTACTATTTGTTATGTGGCGAATGTTATTTCTCACTATAACGTATAATGTGAAGAATACCTTAACTGACTATCAATTTAAAATGTTATCCCTTTAAAGGAACTTTGGAAACCCCATTTTCAAATATTCCATACAATTTTACACTCATTGTTAAAATAATGATAACGTATTCGTAATATTTTTACTATTTAATAATCATTGTTAATAATATTTCAATTATTATTTTGTAAAACTTAGTAGATACAAGAGTAAATATTTTAATTTGCAAACTCTTAATTACAACCTAAGTAATCTTTCAAATGTCATTTCGGATAAAATACTCAATATTAGATGCACTACATACAACCATAAATCCATATTTACAACCAATGATGTAAATAGATTATAGTTATATGAAATTTTAAAAACTTCTGCCATTTTTCTTCTTTTTTTCTTTCTTTTGCAGACATATTTTTTAACCAACGATTGTTTGAAATAGTATTAAATTGGATACTATGTCATTCAGTTATTTCGAGTATTAAAAATTGCACGTGGGTCACAATATCACTAATGCTGTATATTTCATTTGGATTTAAGTTTGAATATTTAATTACGTTATATTCTAGTTCCAAAAATGTTTACTATTTATTGAAAAACTGCTTTGTAATGAACGTAATTTTTGTATGGAAATAAACTATAGTTTTGGCATTTTCACTTTAAGTAGCAATGGTATTTAATAATTATATTACATATACTAAAATATTACGCACAGGAAATGAATTTATTAAGTACGAAACACTCATTCTCTTACATTGTTTTATTTTACAATGCAACCCCCATATGCTTACAATTTAAGCTGTAATATAACACCAATATTATGTACACATATTACCAGACAGTACTTATATCAACAGATAATTAATAACTTGTACTGAAACTACCCACCCACCCACTTATACATGTCTGGTGGTAATTACCCTCCCACCCACACATACACTCATGAACATAAAGCCAACCCATGAACATAAAATGGTAATGTATCATTTTGAATGGTATTACCTGTCAGTATATACTGATTGAAAATATTGGTATACACCCTAGTATTAGCCAAAATTTAATTGTTTCAGGAAAAATAAGAATGTCTTGCCATATTGATATTATCATACTGAGTAACTATCAAATCAAACCCTTTAATTTTTTCTGGATATTGTTAAGGTGCTTAGTTCATTGAAGGAAAACTTATGGCCAGGTACTGTAAAGGACTTGTAGTAAATTTCGATATCAGCTATCTACCCCCGCAAATACAAACTATTTTTTTCCCTAATTGAGAAAATCATTTATTCAATCGATAATAAAGTCCTAAATAAAAGAGTTGGGCGGACAACAAAATTTGACCACTTGTAAAAATTCATATCATAAACACTTAGAATAGAACAAATCTATCTCTCAGAGACAGGGGAGACCAGGGGACGATTGATGCTTCATTGTTACACTGTCATTAAGAAATAAAGACAAAAAAGGCAGTTCATAGTAAAACTACTTGTTAATTATTTACAGAAATGTTAAATTTGGTTTCAAAGAAGTAAAAATTGGGTTGGGTAATTATGACTTTGTAACTAACCTTGACGGGGAGCTTCTCTGCTTTTACAATTTAACGACCTAACATTAATTTTAAGATTCGGATCAAAACTTTTCCCAAAAAGTTTGAAAACCCAAAGAAAATAATACCATGAAATAATTTAAAATTGAATTTCTGATCCATATGTATTTTGTCCAAAATATAAATGTGTAGCATTGTTTATTTCCTTGAAGAAATAATTGTATAGGGGAGTTTAAGGGCTCAAAATAATAGTAAAAAGCTCTAACAAAATATAACAAGTATCACCATATTAAATTATTTGTCTCCATTCTGTAAATACTTAAAGGCTTACGTATCGCAAAAAAAATATAAGCAAATACATTTTATAAATGAAAGTAAATGTCTATATTAAATTTTTTTTTTTTAATAAGAACATTTATACATCTTATAAAGTAGGCTTATCATTGATTCTAAAACTAATTTGACCATTATAGGTTATGATAAATTTAATAAAACGAAATACTGAATTATAATTATTTTCTTGTTACAAAAATCTATTGAAGAAAACATATAGTGGTAGGATCTATTTACTTCATATTGTTATGTTTACTATGACAATACTTTTATGGACTAAACTAGACTGTTAATACTTGCAATGCTGAAAAGAAATATTTTTTTATTTAGTAAGGGGGTTTATATTTGTATTTTATTCACATAATTAAGAACTAATATTTATTATATATTTTGATAACTTTTAAAATTAGATTTCATTCGTCAATAGTTGTAAACTAAAGTTTTTTGTGGGTTAAGAGAGAATAAAAGCCGTGATTACTTGTGAGGAACTGTTTCCAACAGGTGGACTCTCTAATAGTGTTTTCAGCGCAGCTGTAGCCCCCGTTATAGGAAATTGGTCACATATGGTGTTTTAATACGGTTCTATAAACGGTGAGCATGATCCATAAAATAACGACTACCTTGAGTTATATTAGTTTAATGTTGTAGATTATAAATAATAGTTAATAATAATTTTAGTTTGATTATTCAAGTCTTTTTAAATTGTGGAATTAAAATAATAATGTTTACTTAATATGCGATAATTTGTCATACATAACAAATAAATATAAATTACTGTTCATTATTATATGGTCTTTACTAATATGACAGTATTAAACAACAGTCATATATTAAATCAATGTAATAAGATATAAAATAAGAAATTGATTGGCTATAGATTGAAATTGTAAATTTTAAATTTCAATACATAATAACATATAACTAACTTATGCGGCTATTTTTATCACTGTTATCTGATATTTAATTCTGGTATTATGAACATATTAAAAGAATACGCTTTTGGGTTAAAACATAATTTACTTTTAGATACATTTAGAAAAGAACTTCAACAAAAACCTGAACAAAACTAAGGAAACATAGTTTTAACATGTTAAGGATATATTTTACTAATTATCATTTTTTGCAAATGAATACTTACAAATATCACGGCCTACCCAACTGATTTACTTAGGTATGAAGATTAAATTTACCCGTTATTAAATATGTTATTATTATTACACGTAGATAATAAAGACTCATTTAAGGGGTTCTATTATGATGCCTGAGACAGTAGTGAAGCCAAACTCCCCATATAGATAGTTATGAATGTATAAATTATGTACACTCTCTGAGATCCTGATGTTATTCCCCCTTCCCCAAGCCGTGAATTTTGTAAGATCCTTGGAAGGATTTACTTTACAATTCGTATGGAGGACATACAAATTCATGTTCCTGTCTGGACATACCAAAATGTGTCACAACACTTATGAGGTGTATATCAGGATACATGTTCTTGTAAACATGTATTCCTTGTTGAATAAATACTTCCTAAATACGTTGCAATAGTAACTTTATACACTTAAAAAGTAGACAAAAATAATCTGTAATTGATTTAAATATTTTATTTACAAAGAAAATAATAAATAAGGTAATACACAAATTATTTGTAATTTTTTTATAAATATTTCAGGCGTATATGGAAAAAAGAAAATTGATAGTTAATTATGAATCTATGATAGCAGTTTAGGTGATTTTTAGTAAAAGACCAACGAAGATTAAGGGTAGTACCAGTATGCGAAAGAAACATGAAATTATGTTTATTTTTATTATTTGTTATTGAAATATATTTAAATTATTTTTAATAATGAAGCGTTCAGATCTCATTACAAAATATAACTATCCTAATGATTTTAAAACAATATTAAGTATGTTAAAGTTATTAAAAATGTTTTTGATACTAAGATATATACGTATACTAAATTCATAAACTTTGGTTGGTGATATTATATATAATTATAATTTAGCATTAAAATAAATTGTAAAAAGTTACGGTTCAACAAAAGTTATATAGCACACATTTCTGACTATACTAATTTGATTTTCAATTTTAAATCCACAAACTCTGAACATTAATTCTGCACCTATAAGTGTAAATGTTGCAAACAACTTGAAAGTTCCAGCGCGAATGTAATGTATGTAACTGCATGGTGATTAACTGCACAATGGGTAACTGCACAGAAAACTATCTGTTTCACAAGCTATGCAGACCGACTAGAGAGAAATTTGTTCGCACCTTTGCTGAAAGTTACAGATAATATGGGTTTTACAGAGATAACAGATCTGTAACTCCACTTACGCATCTATAATTAAAATTCCCATCACTTTTTTAAAGTAATTATGTACTGTCAGATGGCTTTTTTACTTTAGATGGAAGTTATTATTTGATGTAAAAAGAAAACTTAGTAACTTAAGTTCGTAATTTATTGTATAATTACATGACACACAAAAATATAGTAATCTCTAACAGCTAGATAAATCGTTTAAGAAATACATTTAGACTGTACTATTAAATTTATCATTGTTTACCTCAAATGTTTAATGTAGGTACTAAATTTTCTACAAACACGCAAGTGCATACTTGAAGGAACTTGCTTTTCTTACACAAACAGCCAGGATTACTTGCTTGGATTATTCCTAAGGAGTACTTGGTTTAGATTGGTCTTCTAACGCTCTTCATAGAGACCTTGTATTTGTTTTGGCTCCATTTATGGTATAGTGGTAAGGTCCTAAAACATTGTTTGAAAAAGGCAGTAGGGACTAATTTATATTTTCAGAGGTCTTAGAGTTGCCTGTAAATGTGCAGTCGAATTTCATATTAACTGCTATTTAAATATTTGTTAAATACATTCAGTTGTTTAACTTTTTAGAGTAGAACTATTTTTATCAGTGGTAATTGTTATTTAAAAGTTTAGTTTGCATTGTTTTGTGCAGTTACTTTACTGTCCATTCAAGTATCTTAAACTATCTATACGTCATTTTCATTTTTTTTAAAGAATAAAAAAAGACAAAAGATCCAGGTCGATAAAAAATACTATAAAACAAGCCCCCTTACCTTACAATCAGTAAACATTTACAAAATTCTTGTAGTTCTTTTTGACTGTAATAGAAAAACTGACTCCGTCAACGTCTACCCTTCCATTCTGGACACAGCTTATCTAATATGGGTCATAAACCACTATACCATGGACCAGTACCACTGTTAGGTTGAACGAAAAAGTACTAGCTGAAGCAATATTCGAACTGCTAATCCATAGCGTACCTGGCCTTAGACCATTCTTAAAGTTCAAAACCGAGAGTGTCTAGGTGATTAGTTATTGATAAAGCATCATGATTCTACGGCATTCATAAAATTAACAAAATAGATTAAAAAAATGCCCACATAGTTGGTGATACTAAGTGACCATTTTTTATAATAAACTTAATCAAACAACTGTAAGGTATTTTCCCGAACTAGTATATTCACGGTAAAAGTTACAAATATCCTTTCCCTTTTGACCTAAGACTTCACTATTGATCGTTTTGTAAATATTAACATCAACTATAAATACCGTCTTCTACTTTAAATTAAAAAAGTTAACACGTTAACTTTTTTTTAATTAATACATTTCTCTGATATAACCCCAAAACATATTATATTCTATGGTTTTTTTCTCTTTAATTTACTGTCGTTACTTATTGATATTATTTATTTAATTATTATGTTTATACTATAAAGTATAAACCACTGTCTAATGTATTATAATTTAAAGGGAAATAAAAGGAAATTTAGGTAATTAAATCATCTCTATTTTCCTTCTATATATTGACTATTAATAATAATTAATATAAGGCCACTAAAAAGAAATATGATATGCCTATATGTTGAAATAGTTGCTAACAGGGGACATAAAATTGGCTACCCTATATTATATTGGTAATGGTTATTTTATACCTTATTTTTTATTTAGCTCGAGTAACAAATATAACTTGAAGTTGGTTATTGGACAAACCGTTTACAATGCCAATTTTTAACAAAGTTATCTTAGAAGTATTTAGTTAATGCATTAAGTTTTAAGCTAGTTGTCATGATTTGAAGTTAAAGTATCAACGACGCATATTCAATTACATGAAATTCAACGATAGTAATATTTGCTTTTTAAATATAATATTTTAGACATGTTTCTTGTTAAAAACTAGAAATAAATTCTGTGTTCGTATTAGTAAAATTGTCTTATCAGTTACTTTATAAAATACAACTTAAATTAGCTTATTCATATTTTCTTGCCTCCAGAATCGTTTTAGTAACTAATTTAACTAGGGTTACTTACCCGATACCGTCAACGATTCTAGTGATGTTTAGTAATTGCTGATTACTATAGTTTCGACCTCATTGGGTCATTATCAAATCATACAAGACGTCAGTTTCACAATCTCACTTCTGATAAAAAAGAAATAAATAAAGGTTTTAAATACAACTTACCATTATTTAACACAAAACAAGGCATAGTTTCAGAAATATTAAACGCAGAGACAGCAATAAAATGGGTTAACTCAAGCGAAAGTAAGACAGTGATTAGACACAAAATAGACCTCAGAATAAAAAAAACACATAAAATACGGAAAGAATAAACTTAAGGACGTTTACAAGAAAGAAGCCAGAGTACTAAAAGGAATCAAAGATAAACTGTTAACCAACGATTGCATTCTCACTAAAACAGATAAGGCCAATCAATTATTGTACTGCACACCAAAGATTATGCAGAGAAAGTAAACCGTTTTATCAGAGACAACAATATAATAGAACTAGATAAGGACCCTACTAGTAAATACCAGACCACCATAAACAAAAGGTTTGAACAAATGCCACAAATTGTTTAATGAAAATGAAATCAAACAACTCAAATTAATTGACCCTTGCGCACCAAAACTCCATGGACTACCAAAGGCCCATAAGGATGGTATGCCCATTAGACTTTTAGTTGATTTTACTTCCGCTCCAGGCTACAAACTAGCTGGAACACTAGATAAAATATTGAAAGAACATATTAAAATTGCTCCCAACTATAGCTTAAGAAATAGCCTAGATTTCGTTGAGAAAACCAAAAGTTGGAGAGTAGATAACCATAAAACTATGGCTTCCCTAGACATAAAGAATCTATTTACAAATGTACCAGTGAAAGAAACATTAGACTTGGTTAAGAAAAACTTGATATCGAACACTGACTTAGACTGCGACACCATTGAAGAACTGATTACACTCTTAAAACTAGTTTTAGACCAGAACTACTTCCGCTTCCAAGATAAATATTACAACCAAACAAATGGACTTGCCATGGGTCTGCCCTCTCTAGCATACTGTCAGAAATATACCTTAACCACTTTGAATCGACATTCATCTTTTCAGATTCAAACAAACATGCCCCAAATATAGACACCTATCACTGATATGTAGATGACACGTTCATTATCTACAATGGCAATAAAAGACAGTTGAACCTACTACTTAACCAACTCAACAGTACAAACACAAAAATAAAGTTCACTCTGGAAATTGAAGAAAACAATAGTATAAATTTTCTCGACACAACAGTAACAAAAGTGGACAACAAACTTGAATACAAAATTTACAGAAAACCGACATCTACTGACAGCACCATACATTTCACCTCATATCACCTTAACTCCCATAAAATGGCCGCATACAACAGTATGATTCACAGACTACTAACCATGCCTTTATCAGAAGAAAATTACCAGAATGAAATAAAAATAATTAAGTACATCGCAGTAGCAAATGGATACCAAAGTTCAATAGTTGACAAACTAATAAAAAAACGGAAAATAAAAAAGATAACCCTCACAACATCTCTTTGTATGCAGGTATTAAACCCAAATATGTACCCATTGAATATAATGACAAATTAAACTATAGCCTACAACGTGAATTAAAACCCCATGGCATTGTATTAGCTTACAGAACATCGAATAAATTAGGTAAACTGGTTAACCAGTCAAATAGGGAAAAAAAGCCTCTGTCAACATCTACTGGCGAGTACAAACTCAAATGCTCTGACTGTCCGAAATTCTATGTCGGCCAAACAGGCAGAAACTTTGAAACTAGATTTAAAGAACACCTGCCTAAAGCCAACCATAGCCAACAGAAATCAAATTTTGCTGAGCATCTAATTAAAAACAATCATAATGCCCATAGTTTCAGTGAAAATCTGGAAATAATACATAAATGCAAAAAAGCCAATTCCTTAACACATTAGAGGAACTGGAAATATACAAATCATACAAATACCATCCAAATGACACACTTAACGAAAAATTAAACTACGGTTCCCATATATTATTCAATAGAATTATTGAGTTATCATCAGACAGGTCTTTAAACACAGGACAACAAAGAATTGGGAGGGGTAGTGATAACCGATAACATGCAAACCAGTCAGTTCGGTATCGCAACGCCGGCCGGCAACAAGTTTTAATACGTGTTAAGTGTGCTAAATGTAATAGTATATAGATGTGTATAAGTGTTAATGTGAATATGTGTTACAAGTCCACAGTTTTATCATTCCATTTAAATTACATGCAATTGACAAACTTCAAGTCAGAAGTGAGATTGTGAAACTGACGTCTTGTATGATTTGATAATGACCCAATGAGGTCGAAACTATAGTAATCAGCAATTACTAAACATCACTAGAATCGTTGACGGTATCGGGTAAGTAACCCTAGTTAAATTAGCCTCTGCCAGTTGCGTCAAACACTCGCTATATTTATAGGACTATCAATTTCATGAAATATGTTCATTTAATGTGGAATTTCTTATTTTAAAGGAAAACTTTTAAACCATATAACAGATATTTATACAAAAATATATTAGGCCTAAGGGCCTGTTAAATTATTTTAACATAGTTGGTATATTAAATTCCTGAAGTTATTGGATTTAGTATTGTCATTGTTCTTTTTTTGTAGTTAATAGTAAAATAATAAGCATATATTTACTATAATGATCAGATAATTTTGACCAAAATATCAAATTTAGTTTTTGGTACCGCTATTGTTCTAAATGAAAATACCCTAGATCAAACTTCTTGTAGATTTTTAATTTTATTTTAGTTTTTAAAAACCATTTATGATTAGCAAATTATAGAATCAGTTAATAATATATATATATATGTGTGTGTGTGTGTGTGTGTGTGTGTGTGTGTGTGTGTGTGTGTGTGTGTGTGTGTGTGTGTGTGTGTGTGTGTGTGTGTGTGTGTGTGTGTGTGTGTGTGTGTGTGTGTGTGTGTGTGTGTGTGTGTGTGTGTGTGTGTGTGTGTGTGTGTGTGTGTGTGTGTGTGTGTGTGTGTGTGTGTGTGTGTGTGTGTGTGTGTGTGTGTGTGTGTGTTGTTAAAAATGTCCTTTAATATATTTTTTTAATTTCGTTTATCACGATACTAAACCGTACTAAAAAAAATGTAAAATAAAATAAATAATACAATGGGCCGAGATAAATTCATTTACATAAAGTACGATATTCTCTCTTAATATGTGATCATCTATATTTAATGAGTGAATGTTATATTAATACACTACAAAACAAAATACTTCTTTGGATCGGATAATAGTGAAGTCGCTAAAGCCAGTTTAAATCCCAACACAATAGAAGGATTTGAGGTCTTATTACACCCCACTGTAACACAGAAAATTTGGAGAGCTCTGGGAAACCACTTGTTAGGGTTGATCTCCACTTTTAGAATCGTATAAGTTCCTTTGTATACCATGTACTGTTTATGGAATTTTGATAATTGTTCAACTGTGTTTTGACACATGACATAAACAATACCAATGCAAACAACAATAAAAATATAATTAATTGTTCTTATTTTCGATTCATCTATACATATAATATTATACTATATATGAAATTATAAAATGTAATTATATATTATAAGTAATTGAATTTAAAATTTTAATTACACATACTACCATTAAAATCTTGTATTTCAAACTGAAGTGAACTAGCTTCAAATCAGATCAAAACAATAATCATTTTATGGAATACTAACAAAATAACGATTGTTATCATAGATAATATGGCGTTTCTATTTACATACCTACTATTGAGCTAGGACATGTTTAGTTCCACCCCATGCGGTGGTCCTCAGTGCAGTTATGGCCACCATTATGGGGTGTGACCACATAGTGTGTGCTAATGTTGCTCTTTGCTGCTACATAAATGTCATGCAGAGTGACCTAAAATTATAAACTTTTATTAATGTAATGGAGTCCAGATTTGAAACTGTTTTGTAAATATTGACTTTGATATCCATGAACAGATAACTATTAAAATATTTTTTTAATTAAAAATTTTATGAGTAAATGTATTAGATACGTTCATGTTGACATTAAATTGTCATGTACTATGCAAAGTATAAAGTTTAGTTTAGTTATAAACATCATATTCTGTACTCAATTCGATAATAGTCATTATAAATAAAATTAAGTTATTCAAATAATTATGATAAAAATATATTTCAAATAAAATAACTACTGGTGACTTACTTTATATTAAAAAAAAAAAACAATAAAAAAATGAAATAAAAACTAGATGCCGAATAATATAAAAATCACGTTTAGTATTTCATCTATAGCTATTGATTTTCGTTGCACTGAAACGGTATTGTGAGGAGTTAAGGAAAAGGAATAGATCCATAATGAGGACTAGTAGTGTAATAATGATAAGCCTAATGTAATAATGTATATAATGTAATGTTGAATAATGCAAAGATGTGTAGTAGATAGGTAGGTAGTATTAGGAAGTAGGAAGTTGGTCATTAGGCAGTTGACAGTGGCTTGGGAGTTGTATGGTAAATGTGAAGCTGAGGTATAAATAGGGAAGCCTGTGGCTGGCTGGGGAGAGTTGGTTGGAGGTCGAAGGTGGAGAAGTTTGACTGCGGGTGCTGCTGCAAGGAGATTTCACAGTCCACTCGAGGAGGGTGGCTGCCAGGGGTGAAGTTGTGTCCATACCTCATTCTCCTTGACCTAATGCTTTGAAGAGAAGGGTAGTTTTGTATTTTTATAGGCTTTTAATATTTTTAATTAAAATATTGTTATTCATATTTTTAATCTTAAATATAAAAAGTAGCTACATCCCCATTGAAAGTGTTGAGGCTACTCTTGATTGACTAAGAATTTATAGGTCCATAGTTTGTAATCTCATCAGAATATTCATCCTGAAATAACAATATAGCTAGAAGTAAACATTTTTATATTATTTCAGATTTTCCGAATAATATGATTTGTTTTTCTTCTGAGTTGTAAAACTACATTTGTATTACCTCAAGATATCTTAGTTATACATCTTGATTTTGACTCATGATAATTTTGTGAGAAAATTGATTTCTATTTTATAAATAATAACTTTTTCTACATGCTTTTCTCATATTCGAAATTTTAAACTCAATCAGGATATATTTTAAGTATTAATTTATTTTCTTTGTTCTTAAAGTGCAAAGAAACTATCTCATTATTATTCAATTAGAAATAATATCCGAGGAAGAGCAACGACAAATATGTAATTATTGTATCGGAATTACACCAAATGTCTCATATAATATTTTCCATTTAAATAAATGTTTTTTTTTATGTATATTAGATTGTTTTTTGAAACAATATTAAAATTAAATGTATTCTTTGTTACTGTATATAGTTAAGTATTACACTCATATAATTAATTGTGAGTGTAGTAATTTATTATAGTTTCTTAATATAATGCCCCCTTTTTCCAAGTACATATTGATTCGACAATAAAGCTCTAAATACTTTTTACCGTTATAATTGTCACAATATATTTTATATTTTGTGCGAAAGACAACCTTGAGTATAATCTAACAATAACATATATTTATGAAAAATTAAAATAATAATGGTATTGCATTTATTTATAGAATCATACAGAACAGATATAAATTGTTTTATTCTAAACCATGCGTACAATACATTTACAAACAAATACAGTAAACAAATATATTTAGTTACTATGTGTATTATATACTTTGAATATTAATGTATAGAGACACACAACGCCAAAAATCAAATATTACATGCAATATCTTTACAATTTTTCATCAATTAAGTGATATTAACAGACTTTATGATTTATTATAATGCCAAATAAAATATTTTGAAGTAATGTTTATAAACATTTAAAAGTAGCATCTAAGATTAAGTCACATTAATACGTAAATATTATAGCTAAACTTTTTAGAAATAATTTTAAAATAAGTTATGTTTTTCTTCTTGTTGTTAATTTATTATTTTATAAAGTATCTTTCATTATTATTGTTGTGAAACTAATAATATTAAAAGCACTTTGTTACAGTTTAAAATGTTTGATAGGAAGTTCATGAGAACAAAGACTTTTTCAACGAAAGTTGGGTCTGCAGAGCCCTCCCTTTCACGTAACTTCTGAACTTCCAATCATGGGGGTGACAGGGGAGAATGTGATGGTCTTACCGGGAATTGAGTTCAGGTCAGCTGTCTTCTGAGCCGTTTATTTCTTTCTTCATCCATGTTTATTATGTTTTCGTGAAAGATGAGTTGTTTATCATACTTATGAATTACATTAATTTATTGTTGAACTTGATCCTAAAATGATATATTTTAATGTTTAGGATGTTTTACATGTAAAGAAACTTAAGGTATTTGAGCAGAGGGAGAAATAGGAATATAATATAAACTAAATGAAGTATAGTCATATATAGTGGCGTTTATATAATTATTTTAAACCTAATTAACAGTACGTTGGTAAATATATTAAAGGGAAAATAGTGATAAACATATATAATAATGTATTTTTATTTACCTTAATCAACATTGCATACTTGTTTCGTTTCACTGAACATTTCTCATCAACAATTGCAAATAAAGTTTACATTAAAACTTAATCGCCCGAAGTAACCTGCAAAAGACAAAATTAACAGTCCATAACAATAATAATGATAACACGTAAGTAGTTAATGAGGCTGAGAACAATAAGTCTATATTATTCCATCTGTACATTATGAAACACAATTTATAACCCAATTGACAACATTAAATATAAATTAAAAAGTTATCCTCCAAGGCTTAAAGACGCATCAGTGTAGGTAGAGTTAAATTACAAAATAATTATATATTGCTAGATAAGACTAGCAATTTAAAGAAATGAAATGGAACAGCAAATATCAACACACCAAAAGAATTATAGGTCAACACATGTTATAAGGTAGATTAATTTATTAAAAACTAGATCCTATTGACCATTTTTACAGAAGTAAAATAAATAATTATACTATTTTAAATTTGAACGCCTAAACGAAATTAATCCAACTCGGTGGCTAAATTAATTGATTATTTCTTTAATCGTAATTTGTTTCTCTTAAGAACAACCAATTCTTTATTTTATACTAAATAAAATAATAGTTTAATAAATTCTTATAAAAATTACGATATATAAAACCATATGTCGTGGTTGCTCCTTGGTTAGGTGACCAGTGAGATCCCGTCCTTACACACAGCCAGTTTGCCCGTACACAAAAGGTTCAAGAATTAATGAAAAGGCATTTCCGAGATTATAAAAATGGTATAGGTTTTATATAGAACAATTCATTTAATCAAAATTGTGTTTATAAAATTGGTATGAACGTATATTAAACTACTCCTTCAATAAAGCCTTTTTACTTGTTATTTTTTTTTAATAAAGAGATTGATTATTGGGAATTTGATATATTTTATATTCAAACTTATAATAAACATCATTAGGTTGTATTGTACTTAATTTGTCTAACTGGAAAATCGTACTGTCTGTAAAACAGATTGAAAACTATATTATAAATATATAGAAGCACTTAATAGTATAATAGTATAACATATTTAAAAGTACATCACCACTGTGCTACTATTTACTTAAACTTTTTTATTAAGTAGTATATAAAAATGTAATGTTTTGTGCATAAATTTAATTATTAAATATTCAGTAGGCCTATTTTAAAATAAATATAATATTCACAATTTATATTTATTTTAATTCAGTGTGATACCCCAACTCTTGGCCTAACCGTAGATAACAATGAACAATGAACGTGGTATTATTACGTCTGAAAAATGCAACGAATTTTTAACCCTTTCTTCAACTTTTCTTATGTGCTTTAAAAAGTAATGATTTAATTGTGTTATGATTAATGCTTAAAACGAAATATTGATTAAATAAATATATAAATAATAGGGAACTAAGAATGGGGAAGGAACGCCACATGCATATGTGTCAATGTTGTATAAATTATCAGAATAATACTTTCCCATGTTTTTATATATCCCAGATATATCTATAACGTAATGTTTCTAGACTAGTTCAGTAATGTCAGGCTGTCTGTATTAGATATGAATCTAATCTCAACTTACAATATGTTAATTTTACGATACAATTTCCTGAATATTAGATGAAATACGATGGAAAATTAGTACAGTATATATAAATCTTAGTGAAAATTAGTTAATATATAAAATTAGAAAATTTGTTTGAAATTCCTTTAAGGAATATGTGACGTAATGGTAGACAAACCATGTTTTAAATACTTTTTAAACACGTTCTAATTGTGTAGACAATCATCTCTCTAACATAAATAAACTAAATCATTAATTAAATTTTCAAATAAGACAGTTTAACTATGTAAGATATTTCAAAATAAAGTAAATTGTAAATTTGTGTCACCTAAATTTAAAAAGCAAAACGTACACAGTATTGTATATTAAAAATCTTGTTGAAATTACACCAACAATATTTTTAATTTATGAATACACCATTTTGTAAAACATAATAGTGTACAAGTATTTTATATGTAATACTTATAATATGGTATAACTAAACATTTTCTTTAAACTAATAATTTTCATTAATAAAAGAGTAGTACTATAAGTACTAACTTCCGGGTGTGCTCTCCATTATGGTTTATTTAATAGTTTACATAAATCAACGTTCACTGTTAATATGAATAGAATAATAAATAAGCATGCCAAATTTATACATTATCAATATATATGCAGGATATAATAACCATACAAAATGTATAACTTATGATTATATGACAATTATAGTTAACATGTTCTGAAACATTTTTGTATATATCAGTCATATGCCACAACACTGAGATCAGGTACTTTTTATAAACTATTTTGTATAACTTCTAAATTACTTGATATTAGCTTGGACTTCAAATATATCTTTTTTATTAATTTTTTCTACTTTACTCGTCAGTTCACATGGGCCTACAGGCCTGTGCGTGTACTTTCGGTTATTCAACGAGTGATGTACCGACTGTTAGCTCAGTGGGGATTCGAACCTTGGACACAGCCTCCTCAGTCCGAAGCCTTAGTCACTGAACCAGCACGCCGGCAATGAAATGAAAACAGAGTATTGTTAGGAAACTAATATCCAGAGCCTAGTTAATTTTAGAGATGTAAACCCTGTATTTATTCAGCCCTTGACACCCTTTTGTGAAAACTGTTTACAGTATAACAGAACCATCTAGGTTTAATATTAGTTTCCAGGCCTCTACAACACTGGATTGAGATGCAATATTTCTAGTATGACTAGTTAAAATGATAGATAATAATAATATAACATAAAGAAAATATCCAATAAAGTTTATAAAAGTTCATTAACATAATTGTGTAAAAAGGTTTGTACGTTTTAGAAATGTTAAGATATTTATGAAACACAACCCAGATTATTCTCAAATATGTGACGCAGATACGATTTTAAGCTTAATTTAAGGTTATTGTGAATATAAATGTTTATATGAGTGTAGGATGAGTATAGGATGACTTGTGTACTCTGGTTACTAACTGAGTTAGACTTGAGCTAAAGTTGGGCCTATTAGTGAGTGCAACTAAGAGACCAACAGCGGTAACGGAACCACGTAATATTGGTTTTTCCTCAGCTAAATGACTCGATTCTCATCCATAATTAACATCCGGACACTGACTAGTACTCAATATGGACTAACTTCACTAGTATTGCAAACGTCAAGAGCAACCATTGAGCGGGTGCCATGCTGGTATTAGAGGACCGAGTATAAAACTCTCGCCTACTACCTCTATAAAACTTTGTCCTAAGTAGCTGGACTACAGCAATGTGCTATTACCATGAAATATAACCGTTAATATTACTTTTAACATAAATAAAAAAAACTAAGCAACAAATATTGTACTGGTGCCAATGGTATACCATAACTCTTGTACATGGTTATATAACGTTATTTTAGCATTATTTTGTACTGACGTATTTTAGTAAAATTAAAATACCTTAAATTCAATTTGTCTTGCCCAGGCAATAAAAGAGTTTGATTGTTCAATAACTACTGGAAATAAAAGTACAAGAAAGTATGAACGTTCTTACATAATAGTCATGTAGTATTTCGATAATGACCAACTATTCATAATATTACCTTCTAATTCAATATAAACATTCAGTAGTATAAATTTGTTTATTTTGTAATTTGATATTGAGTCTGTTATATTTATATTAGCTATTAATATTATTTCATATATTGAATTTATATTTTTAGTAATTAGAATCTTGTATTTTTTTTTTTTCTTAACGCAACATAATAACGTTTTTATTTTGTTTAAACACTTTTATGTATTTCAGTAATAGTAGTAAGATGTAAGAGAGGACTATTCCCGTTTTACCCTCACCAATGGCAACATAATTTGTACAGTAAAGCCATTTTTCATTGTATTAATAAAATATAATTGTTTATTTGTCTGTAAATGCATGAAACTGCAGTAGATTTTATAGACGTAACTAATTTAAGAAATTCTCAAACATTCCAAAAAAATATTTATTTTTATTGGAAAAAATATATTTGTTTGGAATGTTTGAGAATTTCTTAAATTAGTTACATTTTCCAATAAAGAACTCAAAGAAGAAATGAATTTTATAGACGTATTTATAGTAAATTTCAAATTGTTGTTTTTATGAAAATAAAATATATTAAGTCAACCAATGGTCATGTTTTATTTACTAATAATATAAAAGTATAACATATTTAAACTTATGATATCAAATACAACAATACGTTACGATTATAAAATTAATCATACTCTTGTTTTTCACTTAAGATATGGTTTTTTATTGGAATTATCAAGATGTGATATATATTTCTGTAACAAATATCGTTAACAATAATATTTTTATGTTTTAAAAACTAAAGCTAAGTAAAGTTATTTCAACCAAGTGATATTACAGAAAGCTATGCTCAAATCTAAATGAGACTAGACCTTCAGAATGTTATACAAGCTGCTTTGTCGAAAAAGCTGGCACTATTGACATATTCTTTCCTTTAACAATCTACCTCCATTGGAACACTAAGAAAGATATAATCATATTGATTAGAGATTACCGTTTTTGTCTGCATAACTGTAACAGGAGTTTGTATAACAAAGCTTATCGCTGTAAAATGTACATTTCTATGTCACATTAAGTGCTTTATTACTAAAAAAAATCTATTTTGAGCTTCTACATTTTTGATTACGTGTTATACTGTTTTTATATAGATTTATTGTGTAGAATGATTAATACAATCGATGATAAATTCAAATATAATTTTTAAGTTCTTTAAAATTGTGTTTCAGTAAAATATTATAGTAAGAAATAATGCTAAATCATACAGTATATAAAGGATATATACCACAACAACTTAGCCTTTACAAATTAGTCAAATTATACTTAAAGATATCTAGGCTTATCTGTATATATATATATATATATATATATATATATATATATATATATATATATATATATATAGATGTTGGATGAATGTATATATAGTTCAAACTTAAATATTCATAAATATCTAAAAATGAATAATTGACTAAAAAAAAAGTTAACTAGAAAAATCAATGAATGAAAAAAATATTAAAATAAGTACCAGCCAACAGCCGTTTTCACTATTAAGTGGTCCTCTACGCTTGCGTAACCGCTATTGAGATGGTTTAGAGAGAACCACCTTCCTTCGTGGTTCTCTATAAACCATCACATGTATATAAAAACTCAGCTTACTGCCATTCTCCAACATAACAAAGTTATATAGTCTATAAACACCATATAAGTCTACTTTAGGGTCATGCAAAATGTATGTCACTGTTAGTAGAAATCGCCTTGAATTTTTCATAATGAAAACTAAATCGGCCGATATTTTCTGTAATAATTATATTATTTTAACTAGTTTCTGTGGTTCGAATCCTCAACTGAGCTAACGTTCAGTAGTTCACTGTTTGAAAAATGTTCACACAAAGGCCTGTGGGCCTACATGCACTGTCGAATAGAGTTAAAGAAAATATAAGTTGATGTGGAAATCATATTGCTGCACTGGTTAAGGCCAGGAATAACATCAGTCAAAATGGCTACTTTCAGTTATCTTCAGATTTATTGAAGGACATCAAAGTTTATAAACGATACATTTTATAAGCGGTGCCTTTTAGGGTTTATTTGTAATGAACATTTGATGGATGGTTAAACAGTCGTTGAGTTATTTTGTGGATGTTTTTGGATATTATTTTAAAAGGATGGATTTTAATCACAGATCGATTGTTGTAAAACGTAATAATTTTTTTGCAACAATAGTATCAAGAAAAATATCTAAGTAACGTACAAAATTCCAATAGTTCATTACCGTTTTAAGAATCATTCTACTGTAATATAAAAGTCACTAATCAAGATTATTGTCTTAAGGTGAATATATATGAACGTTGTGTTCATAATAACTTAAATAATTTCTGCTTTTACAGTGCTTAAATTAAAGTTTGAATTAAGAACTTACATAGCCCACAGACATATATACGTCACCTTATAACACATGATTTACACCAAAAATCTATTTGATGTATTGAACGTGCAACAGCATTTATTATACTGCTTATAAAGGTGTATTACTTTGTAAACAAAAATTAAATTTTGTTTACATGTGTAATTTCTTTTAGCTGAACACTCTCAATGAACATTTCACCATTTATGATCAAACGCACGTAACGAAATGCAACATATTCTCTGTAACTGTTTTAGTGATGATTTTGCAGCAAATTCTGTTACCAATGATAAAAAAAAAATAAGTTACTAATAAAATAATTCTAATATTTTAGGAAAACCATTAAATCATCATACAAATTGTTCTTGTATTCTACGATAAGATTAACATTTAAGAGTTTAGGTATGTTTAAATAGTAAAAACTATTGCAATAAATCAACAATAGTTATAATGGAAATGTTTGAATAATTCATTACTTATATTTGTTGAAGATAATGAAACCACTGAAATTTTGATACTTTGAATTAGTGATGCATGAAGAAAAAGAAAATTGCTGTTGTTTGCCTCTTCTCTAACCAAACACATGGCTGTATATTATAAAACAGAACCTCTTTTAATAAGATTACACATGTAACCCCCTCACCCCTGCTCAAAATCCCTATACACGTAGCTAGTTAACCTAATCTTACATATACCCTATATGTGTACAATGTAATGCATTATTCATGCATTATAAATACTTATAAATGCATAAGTATTTATACTTATTTAAATACTCTGATAAAATTAAATTTTTATAAATGAGAATTTATAAAGTAATTTCTTCTTTAAATTACTGGATTTTGAACATTTTACTACCTGTACCAAAAACGTGGCCTTTAAAAAATTTTCCTGACACTTTCTGGTTTCAAAATCATTCGGAAAATTGTTGAATAGTTCATTATAACCTATGAGCAAGAGTATTCAGCTATTTCATTCATATGACAGAATCTGTAACAATACACACGCAGTTGTGATTTGAATATCAATCCATGTATCAAATATCAATTATAACGACCTATTGGAAGGCTCTTTTTTGCTGGATTTAAATTGTTACCTGAAATTCTGAAGCGAAATATTTTAGTCATTGCGTTTATTTATAATTGTACTGCAATTTAACCTTCACATTATACTAGTATACACATACAAATAACACCTTTGTTTAAGCAATCAGTATAAATTACTTGCTATTTACACGTGCTTATATAACAAAAAATATATTCATAGCTCACCTCAAAATAGGTCTAATTATTTAAATTACACGTTTTAGCCCCGTACAGTCAATTAATATTTACGTACGTGTATTAATCAGTCAACCTGTCCGCTGGAGATCTAGACGACGCGTTTCAAGTCAAAAGACTCATCATCAGGTCATTTATTTCTATTAAGATGAACTTGAAACTTGATTTATATAAAGTTCACACATGAAAAAATATTATGGCACGTACTTATATAGTTCTGTGGGTGATTAAGGGACACGAACTGGAGTACACTTCAGTTATCCCATGAATTAAGTGTACTTCAGTTCTTGTCCATCAATCTCCCACAGAACTATATAAGATATAGTTCAGTGAGCCTGTGCACAATTGCCCTGTGTGTGAACTTTATATAAAATAAGTTTCACGTTCATCTTATTAGAAAAAATGACCTGATGATGAGTTTTTTTTTACTTGAAACGTGGCGTTTAGTTCTCTAGTGGACGGATTGACTATTTATTAATAAAAGCTAATTAATTTACAAATGTAATTCTTTATTGAATCTTAATAGTTGTAGAACTGTTGCATATATTAATTGAGCAAGGACTCTTACATTAATTGCAGCTAATTCATAAAATAATTGCATAATGATATAAAACATATTTTACTATTATCTTAGTATGTATTCACAAGAAAATAGTTATCCGCTATATTTTATTTCCGGCAGTTTAAGTTATTATTTAAGGAGTGTCCCAAATATAACACGTGCAACTTAATATAACCCAATAAAACCCATTTGAACCTAACACTTCTAGCGTAACTAAACAAAACCCAACCTAACTTAACCCAACGTGCTAATACAATATTTAGTGGTAAGAAAGTTTATTTATAGTGCATAAAAATGTAATATGTTTTATAAGAATATTACTGTTTTGTTTTGTAAAATATTTATCATTATTGTTGTTTACTTTATTATTATTACCTTTTAATAGTATGCACACCAAGATGAAAGTTGAAAATATGTAAAACAAATTATTTATTACACGTGGAAAAATAAATAATTATACTTGATCGAGTTAAATATAATTTGTATTAGCCAAAACTAAACATCTCACCTCTATGCCCACGAGATTATGTAATCAACACTGATTGGTAAAATATATCCCTGATTTTTTCAAGACTAATTTCCAAACTATATTTTTTATCGTTAAATTATAAATACTACGACAGACACATTTTTTTCTTTGCCCAGTTACGAAGTATTTTGAAAAATGTAAAATCTAGTTTTAGGTTCATGCCAATATAACCTATAGTGTTTTGGTCTTACTACAAAATGTCTTAACTCTGTTGATTCATAAAGACATTTCAATTTTGTATTAAAATCTCTCAACATAAATATAATTAAAAATAGAATCACTACTAATTACTGAACGTTCAATACAAATGTAATAATTGTGTTGTAATTTTGTACTATTAGAAAGGATTTTCATCGAAATTAGGAACACAGCATTGTCACTCACTTTTGGAAATTTCGTTTTTTTTTTAAAGAGGACTTAGATACTTCAAACTTTAAACACTCTAAATCTAAAAACGAAACGGTACAAAACTGGCAGCACTGATCATCTAAAATACAGTATTGAAAATCTCATGTGGTTATCATTTGATTGGAATTGTAAACATTTTAAACTTTTTTCATGGTGTCTTAATATAATACTATTGTTTTTTTAGATGCATTTTAATGAGTAGTAAATGCTACAAAAACAATCGAAATGAAATAAGTATTACAGTATTCATTAAGTTAACATGACTTAGTATAATTAATTTTAATCAATAGTACTTTTTAAATGTTTTAATTCAAATAGTAGACTACATTTTGTCAATTACAAATATAATTCTATATCTTAAAGGGCAAAATATAAAATTGATAACTAACAACCACCTTTGTGTACTTTGTTGATGACAGACAATTTCGTCACACAAACAATGACGTGATTGATCAACACGTCATCAAAGGCTTAATGAACGAGTTGATCAAAAGGAAGTCGCCATGAGGTGATTGTCGTCACATCCTGTAATTAGGTTGTAACTGGAGGTGGGATGTAACCCAATAAGGCTTCATTACTACCTGAACATGTGTGGGATTTTATAGTCCGACAGATGATGTTTGTAGAAATATGGTAGTGGATTTGTATGGGGAGATTGATTGATGTTAGGTAATTGAATATATTAATAGTACATTCTATATAATTTACTGTGGCATAATCAACGGTCACTACTATTACCTGACTGTTAATGAAGTTCGCATAACAAGTTTGTTCAAATTCATCCGAATGAACATGTTACATAGTATCTACAACCTAATATTTTCTCAAATAATTTAAAATAACCCTCTACCTAAATACCCTTTGGCCTAATCACTGAAGATATTTAATTCTCTTTGTATCCACACGATTGGAATTTTTTACATAATATTCAAAATTTGCGGTGGGATAGTTTCTTTACCTCCCTTCACTCTTTTCTAAGCCCTACCAATTTTGGAAGCAACATTTCTCATTCCCAAGCCTACAATTTTCAGGTTTCCAAGTCACAGTGAATTGAGGATGCAGGATTCTTTACCAGAGGGCTAGAAGGATATCGTGAATGTTATGACATATGGGCACGCCTAACTTATGAGAGAACTAGCTGGCCAAAACAGGCACGGCTTATGAACGTTAGAATGTGCCACAATTAGTCGTATTTAGTGAGAGGGTTGGTTGGCAGCCATGAGTTGTGACTGATTAGAAAGTATGGACCACAATGAGTCGTGATTAAAAGAAGGTGGGTGGGAAACAAAGATTCATGACCGATTACAGGGTGAATGGGCCACAAAGACCCGTCATTAATGAGAGTGTGAGTGGGCTACAAAGTGGGTGACTGATGAGGGGGTGGGCTGAGCCGTGACTAATGAGAGGGTGTATGGGCTACAAATAGCAGTGTTTGATAAGTGGGTGAGTTGCCCACGTAAACCATTAATAGTGAGATGTTGATGTGCTACAAAGAGCAGTAACTAATGAGTGGTGTGGTTGCCCTCGAAGAACCGTGACTAATGAGAGGGTCTATGGACTACAAAGAGCAGTTACTAATGAGTGGATAGGTTGGCTTAAAAGAATCTTGACTAATGGGAAGCTGGATGGGCTACAAAGAGCAGTGACTGATGAGTGGGTGGGTTGGCCAAGTAGAACCGTGACTAGTGAAAGGGTTTATGGTCTTCAAAGAGCATTGACTGATGAGTGTGTGGGTTGGTCACAAAGAACCGTGATTAATGAGAGGATGTATAGGCTACAAATAGCAGTGAATAATGAGTGGGTGGGTTTCCCATGAATATCCATGACTGATGAGAGGCTGGATAGGCTACGAAGATGCCTGACTGACGGTAGGGGGGATGGATCACAAAATAGTCTTGACTTGATAAGAGGTTGGACGTACAAAAAAGATCCGTGACAGATGAGAGAGTGGATGGGCCACAAAGAGCCGTCACTAATGGGAGAGGGGGTGGATGGGCTACAAAGATCTCTGACTGATGATAGGGTGGATGGAAAACAAAGAGCCGTACTAATGAGAGGGTAGATGAACCATAAAGAGCCGTGGCCGATGAGAGGGCAGATGAACCACAAACAGTTGTAACTGATGAGAGGTCAAGTAGACCACAAAAATCCGTCACTAATTAGGGGATAGGTTGGCCAAAAAGATTGGCTACTGATGAGAAAGTGGATGGGCTATAAAGAGACGTGACTGATGAGATATTGAGTGGGCCACAAAGGTCCGTGACCAATGAGAAATGAATGGGCCAAAAAGAGCCTTGACTGATGATATGGCGAATGGGCCACAAAGAGCCGTAACTGATGAGAGATGGTCAGTTGGCCATTACGAGTGGTGAGTGATAGAAAATTGGGCGTAGCATTAAATTCGGTAATGGATGAGAAAGTGGGTGGACTACATCACTGTCTTATACTGATAAGAGGCAATTCATTTAGTGGTCGGCTTACTATTAGTTTTGTGGTTTAATGTGTTAAGTCTGCGGATATTTAAGTTGTCATCAGATAACTGGTTAGATAACAGATAACTGGACAGATAACAGACTGGTTTCCGCCAGTATAACCTATTCTACTCTTTGCGCAATGTTTAACAATTGGACTTTATTTTTATTTATTCATAAGACGCCGATCGTCAAGATATGGGCGAATATGGATTTCGAATGAGTGTGATGAGTGTAGATGAGCGCATGTAGTCATTGTTACAAACTAAGGCCGACTATTCCTTAGAAAGTGTCATTAATTAATAGCCCAATGACAAATGAACAGCCGGTGGTTATCAGCTGATCCTTCTCAAAATGTATTATCACTGTGATTGGGATCGAACTGACAACCTTTAGCACATGAAGCTGGGATTGAACCAACTACGCTACCGACCAATTTAATTAATTTATTTTGTCTGGTAATATCAGAACACTACCGGAATAAATGAGAACTCCTTATAAGAATATTTATTGAAATCAACATTAATAATAATATTGTAAATTTCGTGTACTTTATAATCAATAATAACAGGATTTTTTATTATCTTGGTTTAAAATTATTAAACACGTAACTATTTCTACATAGAGACAATATACAGTTCAATAGCACTGGTGGTAGGATATTCCTACTGAGGGCATACAATTGAATTGAGTCATAAGTTGACTACCCTGTTACTCTTATACCCCTTTACAGAACTGTTACCCTATGCGGGTGGCATCCTAATAGCATTTCCTACTGTTTGGCGTTCAGTTCATAAGAAAACGATGGTTTTTATATAAATTTGTATAGTTAACGAAAGTAGGAACTGGAAAAATATTGCTTTAAACATATGAGATGAAGAGTTTAATGAATATATAGGAGTGAATAACCGTTAAGAAAACAATGTCTCTATGATGTGTTGCGCTTCATTAGTGGCTTTTTATCATGTTTATTATGCATTTTTGATAATTAAAATAGAAGTTAATTAAGGTGATTCAAAATATAAATGTACTTCTTCGCAGGCTAAAGTTATTCCCCTTTATATAAACTTTAAAAATATAGATATTTCGTAACGTTGCTATACTCACGGCTACATTACGAGTGTCTTCGAGTCGAAATTTTACTATTTATCAAAGCTTAATAAGAGTACTTCATAGTTTATATCATAAACTATGATAGTAACAGAAATTGAGATTTTGAATATCTTTTTTTAAAGGAAACTGCTTACAAATGAACTAAAAAACTTCGCAGAAAATATATTAATAATTAAAATTAACCTTTGAAGTTGTAAAAGCAACTTCTTAACTGCTCATTAAACTTGGCCAAACAGTTTCCAATTTGACGCAGCGATATTCATTATTGGGTAGATCGAGGCAAACAGAGCATAAGTATTTGATGGGAAAACTTCAAGATACAATTAAACATAAATTTACAGTGTAATGAGTTTTATACCTTGTAGGAGAACAAATCAAGTTGGCTAAAACTTAGTGTTTACTATATTTAGGTATGTGATTCTCCTATTGTATTTATTTTGATCTACTATACATCAGGCTTTGTTTGTGTGCTGTTCATATGTAAAATAGTAATAGACTGGAAGCAGAATACAATTAATTAATAGTTGTAATAAAAATAATATGTTCGTTTAAATTACATTAGTCCCAACCCACAGATAAACAACTTATATAGTATTTAACTACCAACAAGTTGTAGTTAACATTTGAGAAATAATATAGAGGAATATAATTAAAGTAGAAAACTAACAAGTTTACTTCACACGCTAAGCAATGTTCTGCTTCTAAACGTTAAAAGACCGAATACGTTAGAAGATAAACAACATGGAAGGCTAAAGCACTCAGTGAATGCAAAGCTTGCCTGCATACATACATAGCAACAACGTATTTCAAGTGCTTAGTACAGTGTTTCCTCTTAAATTAAATAGTTTGTAGGTAAACTGCAATAAGGATGACGAGTTTATAAATACTAAAAGCTTTATACTCTTTCTCTTCTTTAATTGATTTATGTTTTTCATAACTTTTTCCAAATCATAATAAATTAAGTCATTATAATGTAATTTTTTTATATTATTGAATTGTTTAATATTTTTGCCATGTTGTGTGGTAATTAATCTTTCTTAATTGAAAAACATTTTTACTTTAATTGTGTTACTAAATTTAAATTGGTTTCCGTACAATAATAAGATGGAAAATTAAATTAATAAATCTAACTTCATTTAACTTTCAAATACAAATTTGGTTTTTGTAATGTCAATCAATATGAAAAGGCCAATAAATAAAAATATATAAATGAGTTATTTTTAGTCTCTTTTATTTATCAAGTAAGCAGTTTGATCACTTGAATAATATGGTTAGGGCGTAGTTGGCATCCCTTTAAATAATAAAAATAAATAAATGAAACAACTTTTAAATATATGAAATAATATAAAAGAGGTTTTTGGAAAATGTAAAGCAAAACAAAAATATACCTATACGTAACACTTAGTTAAAGTACGCTTCTTTAAATACTTATAGACTTGAGTTTACAGTATTTTATAAATATTATATCCTTTCCTACAAATTACACACCATCTTAGAGAAGATGTTAACTACTACTGACCTGTGCTGTACTGTCAGAAGAGGATAGAGATGAAGTAGTACAGTCCATAAAGGGAATACATTAGCAGCTCAAAGGAGGACACCAACTAGAGTGAGTGTTAACCACTATTTACTTGTAGT
This sequence comes from Stictocephala bisonia, assembly GCA_035578905.1. Taxonomy (NCBI): domain Eukaryota; kingdom Metazoa; phylum Arthropoda; class Insecta; order Hemiptera; family Membracidae; genus Stictocephala; species Stictocephala bisonia. The sequence continues at coordinate 1,136,255 of JAQJVL010000028.1, forward strand.
TTTGTTGTCAAAAGCAGATAGAGGAAGTGATATAGTCTATAAATGCAATAAATTAGCAGCACAATCTTGACCGCCACACCAGCGGATGTTAACTACTATTTACTTGTAGTTTTGTTGTCAAAACCAGATGGAGGAAGTGATATAGTCTATAAATGCAATAAATTAGCAGCACAATCTAGGACACCCACACCAGTGGATGTTAACCACTATTGACTTGTAGTTTTGTTGTCAAAAGCAGATAGAGGAAGTGATATAGTCTATAAATGCAATAAATTAGCAGCACAATCTAGGACGCCCACTCCAGTGGATGTTAACCACTATTTACTTGTAGTTTTGTTGTCAAAAGCAGATAGAGGAAGTGATATAGTCTATAAATGCAATAAATGAGCAGCACAATCTAGGACGCCCACTCCAGCGGTATTTCACTACTATTTACTTGTAGTTTTTTTGTCAAAACCAGATGGAGGAAGTGATATAGTCTATAAATGCAATAAATTAGCAGCACAATCTAGGACGCCCACACCAGTGGATGTTAACCGCTATTTACTTGTAGTTTTGTTGTCAAAACCAGATGGAGGAAGTGATATAGTCTATAAATGCAATAAATTAGCAGCACAATCTTGACCGCCACACCAGCGGATGTTAACCGCTATTGACTTGTAGTTTTGTTGTCAAAACCAGATGGAGGAAGTGATATAGTCTATAAATGCAATAAATTAGCAGCACAATCTAGGACGCCCACACCAGTGGATGTTAACCACTATTTACTTGTAGTATTGTTGTCAAAACCAGATGGAGGAAGTGATATAGTCTATAAATGCAATAAATTAGCAGCACAATCTAGGACGCCCACACCAGTGGATGTTAACCGCTATTTACTTGTAGTTTTGTTGTCAAAAGCAGATAGAGGAAGTGATATAGTCTATAAATGCAATAAATTAGCAGCACAATCTAGGACGCCCACACCAGCGGATGTTAACCACTATTTACTTGTAGTTTTGTTGTCAAAACCAGATGGAGGAAGTGATATAGTCTATAAATGCAATAAATTAGCAGCACAATCTAGGACGCCCACACCAGTGGATGTTAACCACTATTGACTTGTAGTTTTGTTGTCAAAAGCAGATAGAGGAAGTGATATTGTCTATAAATGCAATAAATTAGCAGCACAATCTAGAACGCCCACTCCAGTGGATGTTAACCACTATTTACTTGTAGTTTTGTTGTCAAAAGCAGATAGAGGAAGTGATATAGTCTATAAATGCAATAAATGAGCAGCACAATCTAGGACGCCCACTCCAGCGGTATTTCACTACTATTTACTTGTAGTTTTTTTGTCAAAAGCAGATAGAGGAAGTGATATAGTCTATAAATGCAATAAATTAGCAGCACAATCTAGGACGCCCACTCCAACGGTATTTAACTACTATTTACTTGTAGTTTTTTTGTCAAAAGCAGATAGAGGAAGTGATATAGTCTATAAATGCAATAAATTAGCAGCACAATCTAGACACCCACACCAGCGGATGTTAACCATTATTTACTTGTAGTTTTGTTGTCAAAAGCAGATAGAGGAAGTGATATAGTCTATAAATGCAATAAATTAGCAGCACAATCTAGACGCCCACTCCAGCGGATGATAACCACTATTGACTTGTAGTTTTGTTGTCAAAACAAGTTAGAGGAAGTGATGTAGTCTATAAATGCAATAAATTAGCAGCACAATCTAGGACGCCCACACCAGCGGATGTTAACCACTATTGACTTGTAGTTTTGTTGTCAAAACAAGTTAGAGGAAGTGATGTAGTCTATAAATGCAATAAATTAGCAGCACAATCTAGGACGCCCACTCCAGCGGATGATAACCACTATTTACTTGTAGTTTTTTTGTCAAAAGCAGATAGAGGAAGTGATATAGTCTATAAATGCAATAAATTAGCAGCACAATCTAGACACCCACACCAGCGGATGTTAACCACTATTGACTTGTAGTTTTGTTGTCAAAAGCAGATAGAGGAAGTGATATAGTCTATAAATGCGATAAATTAGCAGCACAATCTAGACACCCACACCAGCGGATGTTAACCACTATTGACTTGTAGTTTTGTTGTCAAAACAAGTTAGAGGAAGTGATGTAGTCTATAAATGCAATAAATTAGCAGCACAATCTAGGACGCCCACACCAGCGGATGTTAACCACTATTGACTTGTAGTTTTGTTGTCAAAACAAGTTAGAGGAAGTGATGTAGTCTATAAATGCAATAAATTAGCAGCACAATCTAGGACGCCCACTCCAGCGGATGTTAACCACTATTGACTTGTAGTTTTGTTGTCAAAACAAGTTAGAGGAAGTGATGTAGTCTATAAATGCAATAAATTAGCAGCACAATCTAGGACGCCCACTCCAGCGGATGATAACCACTATTGACCTGTAATATGTTTGTTAAAGTAGGATATAGTGGAAATGTTACAGTTCCTAATTCTATACAACTGCAGCACACTGTAGGACACCTCTTAGAGTGGATACTATAAAACTAATATTGACATGTGGATTGTACTGCAGAAAAGGATGGAGAGGAAGTAGTACTGTAAATGCAATATAGTAAATTTTTCATATATTTTATTTTTATAACAAAAATGCAACACTTATTATGGAAATATGATCCTCACAAAGGTAAACCTCTGCTTTAGGATGTGTCACTATAATTCGTTTAGTCAAATTACTTTAATTAAAAAATGTATTGAAGATATATTACAAACTGTGCAAAACTGTTGTCTCAATTGGAGTTGCAAATTATTTTTAAATGGAAGTGGTACACTCCATCATACCGTATATTAGCTGAACGATATGGGACATCTGTTTTAGCAACTATCAATAATTGTTAGTCTATGTTTTGTATTAAAAGTAAATGATACAGATGATCTGGGAGAGTCTACGCTATGCACGTTAGCTGCACAATATATCAAAGTGTTTGGGAGATTGTAGGTGATAGGTTCCATGCTCGGGTCTCTTAATATTGACACGGCGTCCGCACAATAGTTGTCATCGATATAGACACAACTAGGGAAGTAGTTTTTCATGTTGAATGGTAGTCAAGCTACGGATATTGTGTAGGGGAGAGAACTGAGGTGTCATACTTGTCATTTAGCTGAAAATCAGACCAACACTACGTGGTTCGGATTCCACGTAAATCTGTAGGTCCCTTAGTTGCCCTGGCTTTTGGACTTATAATAAATAGACTTTTCTGAGCTAAGTTGAACTCAGATAGTAACAATGACTACACTCGTTAATCCACACTCACTCACCCCTCATATTCGCCCATATATCTGCGATCGGCGCCTTAGAAATGAATAATATATAACTCAATAGATCAGAGTCGTAAAGTAGGTTCCATGATGTTTGAGGGATGGAATGTCTTAATTGACATTGAGGTGAACAAAAAGCTCATGCCAGTGAAGAATGCAATAATAACATTAGTAATATATTCCCTAATCAGAGTCATAACGGCTCAACACAAATCAAGGGATTTGTTTACCACCTTTAAACAAGTGATATTTTACGTTGATAGGATATACGTCCTAGATACGGTCGACCAATATTGGCTGTGGCTTGTATTGGCAGGACAGGATGCAGAGAAGAGGTATAGTCTTCGGCCATGCAGTAAATTAGCAGGATATTGTGGGACATATGTCATAGTGACTGTCAACCACTGTTAGCCTGTGGTTTGTATTGTTTGGACGCTGTGGCGAAACTGAGAGATTAAAACCGGGAATGATTATTGTTCCTCGTTCAATCTTTTTCCAAACAAAAGATACATTACCACTGCTGAATACATAATGTACTCAAATATCAGTAAGAAAACTTTTCCCATGTATTCATACTTTATTTCTTTTATAGTAAAAAATAATAATTAATGAATGTCAGTTCATATATTAAAAAATTACAAGAAATGCCAAATACGATATTTGAAATTCACATTGTTTATATTTTGTAAAACATATTAACAAGGGTAAATTTGCACTCACATGTTTGCACTGTACTAACATTGTTCAGTTTCACCTACGTACTAGTAGTATCTGCAAATACATAATATGCTGAGTTTTTTTTTTTTTTTTTTTTTTTTTTTTTTAGACTGACAGTAAAACTTTTGTCACTAATCACGATGCAACATCAAACTTGGTTCAATAATATTTTTAAAATAAGGTACATAAAAAAATTTACCAAACTTAAATAAAACTGAGCTAACAGATTATCGTTATAGATTTTCTAAACAAAATAAATATACAGTCAATATTTTATAGCATGGATTTACTGTTCTGTGTAGCGTAATATAATGGTAGCTCTATTAATTGAGTGATCTTATATTTATTTCAACACATAATTTCCCTATGTAATTGATAGAACCACAGAGAAACTCTATGAAGACAAAGCCAAGCAATACGTTACTTGATGCCGTTATCGTGTCAGTACTTGGGAAACCTTTAATCAAGACAATTGCTACAGTAAAATATTACTATTTAATGGTTCACCTACTATATAATGACCCCCACTTTATATAACAGTTCAAATTCTATAGCTCAATGATGTTTAACTGTTTAATTTCATAGTAGTTCGTAAGATTAATACATCTAGGTGATAAATTACAGTTTTTTTTTTTTTTAAGATCTATATTAATGTTAAGGTTAGAAGGCTATATAAAAGCCAATTCAATCTATAAACGTACGTATAAACAATTATATACTTAAAGTACAGTAGAACCTCGCTTAACCGATGTATACAAGGTTACGTCTTTGTCCGCTTAACCGATGTCCGTGGTGACGTCGGATAGTGAAAATGTCGGATAATAGGGAATTACAATAAAAACGCTATTTTTTCTATAACTAAGTACCTTGATGCATTTTATTAAGAATAGCACTTTAGTACTGTTTAAACAATCATTAATTTTGGTTATAGAAGACAAAATAAAATTGATAGCAATAAGAAATACAGCGTAGTAAAATTCCAGTACAGTGTAATGAAAACTGAACGTAAGGTCAGACAGTATTGTTGCTTACTGTATCTGTTCGTTCAAAAATACAGAAGCTGACCAGTTACTTATTGCTATATTGAATTTTTACGTAATTCACGTATTACAGTACATTTACTACAGTACACCATCAAATTCTTTAACATATTAACCAATTTTCGTTGTATAAAAGTCAGTTACGGTCCCGATTATCTCGGAAAATCATACGTTTTTTACGGTGGCGATTTCAGGACGGGTATGTCGGTTTAAACGCAATGTCGATAACGAGGCTATACTGTATAGCTATATTCCAAGTATATATACATATAGTAAATTGTATACTGAAATAATAAATTCGGAATAAATGAAAGTATCACAAATGTTCACGTAGTTCGTAGCGAGCGAAATAATGCGGAAAAAGATATTATTTTGTGTAATAGAAAGAAACAAGTGAGCTAAACTAGAGAACTGTGGTATTAAATAACGTCATCTGTTTATATGTTTCTAAGGTTGACGAATTTTTCATTACTTTATTTTTCTTTTTAATGCAGGTTTTTTTATTAAATGGCGAGGCGATATTTAAAAGGCTATTATATACTTATCTACATTATGATGTACAGTTCATTTAAATTGGTAAAACAAATCCTAATACGATAAAATTAATATTTTAATTCCATTTTCAATAATTTACGGAGACATCATGCGTTAGTTTACGCAGCAAACAACCACCTCAAGTTAGAATACAATACAATATATTATTAACATTGATACTAACAAGATAATTTACTTTAATTATTTATGATTCTTAAACTATAGTGTAAATAAAAGCTATGCTGTCATTATTTTTAGGAAATAACTTCAGATTTATGTTCAATCAAGAGAAAAATTTTGTTTGCAGCTGTTTTATTACGAAACACAGAAGTTTATAAAAGTATTTTAACTCATAAAATGTCAGTGTGTTTGACGGAACGTATTTTACCATAGTATTATCTCTAAAAAGAGAAGTAAAGAAGGAAATACAGACAAGAAAGACCTTTTTTACGGCTCATGGTTCCTGTAATCATTGAGCCGTAATGGGAGTGGAGTCGTTTCAAAAGCTCTTTTAGATAACAGATCATATATCCTATTCATCATTTCCCCTTCACCTTTATAATCATTTGCAAGGTTGGTATTTGATAAGATCTACCAATACTTTTTACGAATACGATAGTAATTTTGAATAAAAAAAAGATCGATAAGTGTATTAAATAGGCAAAATTTGTTTGAAAAATATAATATTGTTTTGTATTATGTACGTTTAATATTGCTATTTCATTTTTATTTTTACTAACGTAGTAAATTATTGATAACTATACTCCGAAATATCGTCTGTATGGTTAACAATTAAAAAAAAAAAAAAACACACACACAAACTTAAACTATCTTTTTTCAATATCAGAAACAGTTGTCAGTAACAACATTTCCTAACGGTCATAATCTTACGTACATGTCAGTAGAGGTTGGTTACTCATTGACTTTTGTTGTTTCCAAAGAATTTATCGGGCAGAGTAAAGGAGGGAATCAGTAAAGTACAAGATTTATTAACTTCCAGTCCAATCCAGTATACGAATATTTTTCATCTCTAACTTAGGCTCAATACCACACAGTACGTGTAGGGGTGGGCGGGTAGGTCAATACCCCAGTACGTGTATGGGAGGGCGGGTGGGTTAATACCACAGTACGTGTAGGGGTAGGCGGATAGGTCAATACCACAGTACGTGTAGGGGTGGGCGGGTGGGCCAATACCACAGTACGTGTAGTGGTGGGCGGGTGGGTCAATACCACAGTACGTGTAGGGGTGGGTGGGTAGGTCAATACCACAGTACGTGTAGGGGTGGGAGGGTAGGTCAATACCACAGTACGTGTATGGGAGAGCGGGTGGGTCAATACCACAGTACGTGTAGGGGTGGGCGGGTGAGTCAATACCACAGTACGTGCAGGAGTGGGCGGGTGGGTCAATACCACAGTCCGTGTAGGAGTGGGCGGGTGGGTCAATACCACAGTACGTGTATGGGAAAGCGGGTGGGTCAATACCACCGTAAGTGTAGGGGGGCGGGTGGGTCTATACCACAGTACGTGTAGGGGTGGGCGGGTGAGTCAATACCACCGTACGTGTAGGGGTGGGCGGGTGGGTCAATACCTCAGTACGTGTTTGGGAGGGTGGTCGGGTCAATACCACCGTACGTGTAGGGGTGGGCGGGTGGGTCAATACCTCAGTACGTGTTTGGGAGGGCGGGTGGGTCATTACCACAGTACGTGTAGGGGTGGGCGGGTGGGTCAATATCAAATTACGTGAAGGGTGGGCGGGTGGGTCAATACCACAGTACGTGTATGGGAGGGCGGGTGGGTCAATACCAGAGTACGTGTAGGGGTGGGCGGGTAGGTCAATACCACAGTACGTGTAGGGGTGAACTTGTGGGTCAATACCACAGTACGTGTAGGGGTGGGTGGGTAGGTCAATACCACAGTACGTGTAGGGGTGGGCGGGTAGGTTAATACCACAGTACGTGTAGGGGTGAACTTGTGGGTCAATACCACAGTACGTGTATAGGAAGGTGGGTGGGTTAATACCACAGTACGTGTAGGGGTGGGCGGGTAGGTCAATACCACAGTACGTGTAGGGGTGGGCGGGTTGGTCAATACCACAGTACGTGTAGGGGTGGGCGGGTGGGTCAATACCACAGTACGTGTAGGGGTGGGTGGGTAGGTCAATACCACAGTACGTGTAGGGGTGGGAGGGTAGGTCAATACCACAGTACGTGTAGGGGGTGGGCGGGTGGGTCAATACCACAGTACGTGTATGGGAGAGCGGGTGGGTCAATACCACAGTACGTGTAGGGGTGGGCGGCTGGGTCAATACCACCGTAAGTGTAGGGGTGGGTGGGTGGGTGAATACCACAGTACGTGTAGGGTTGGGTGGGAGGGGTCAATACTACAGTACGTGTAGGGGTGGGCGGGAGGGTCAATACCACAGTACGTGTAGGGGGTGGGCGGGAGGGTCAATACCACAGTACGTGTAGGGGTGGGCGGGTGGGTCAATACCACAGTACGTGTAGGGGTGGGCAGGTGGGTTAATACCACAGTACGTGTAGGGGTGGGTGGGTTGGTCAATACCACAGTACGTGTAGAGGTGGGTGGGTAGGTCAATACCACAGTACGTGTAGGGGTGGGCGGGTGGGTCAATACCACAGTACGTGTAGGGGTGGATGGGTAGGTCAACACCACAGTACGTGTAGGGGTGGGCGGATAGGTCAATACCACAGTACGTGTAGGGGTGGGCGGGTTGGTCATTACCACAGTACGTGTAGGGGTGGGCGGGTAGGTCAATACCACAGTACGTGTAGGGGTGGGCGGGTGGGTCAATACCACAGTACGTGTAGGGGTGGGCGGGTGGGTCAATACCACAGTACGTGTATGGGAGAGCGGGTGGGTCAATACCACAGTACGTGTAGGGGTGGGCGGCTGGGTCAATACCACCGTAAGTGTAGGGGTCGGTGGGTGGGTGAATACCACAGTACGTGTAGGGTTGGGCGGGTGAGTCAATACCACCGTAAGTGTAGGGGTGGGTGGTTGGGTCAATACCATAGTACGTGTTTGGGAGGGGCTGGTGGGTCAATACCATAGTAGGCTATGTGTATGGGAGGGCGGGTGGGTCAATATCACCGTATGTGTGTGGAAGGGCGGGTGGTCAATACCACCGTATGTATATGGGAGGGTGGGTGGGACAATACCACCGAACGTATATGTGTGGGTTTGTCGATACCACTGAACGTGTATGTGTGGGCGGGTGTGTCAATACCAGCGATCATGTATGTGTGGGCGGGTGGTCAATACCACCGAACGTGTATGTGTAGGCGGGTGTGTTAAGCTCCGTAAGATTTTTGACAAGGCGGATCAGGACTTCCTCTCCACCCAACGAATCTTCAGGCGACTGGTAAAGTTCCATAACACCCCCTTCAACCCTCCAGTCCCACTGACAGCGAATGGGACTGGTAAAATTAGACTGGTAAAAATAGGACGCCATAGATGATAGACCACCAGCTCTCCTTAATATGGTCATGAGTTGTTCCTAGTTCCTTGCACCTCATCACTCAACTCTCACTAAAAAATAGCTACTTACAACTTACTTCTATCCATCTCTGTCCCACCTGCCCCACCTTACTTATTGAACAGAAGTGCAATACTACCTTATTTATAGTAAACTCTAGAAATGCAGTTTTAATATACTTTCAATAAACTCTTTAATTAAAAGATTATTGTACAGATATTTACTCAAAGTTGGTACAGACGTCTTCATAGAAACAAATTCATTATAATTAAGAATATTTTTTATTTTTATTTTACAATAGGTAGGCACGTACCTTTTGTCCACTATAAGCTAAAATGTTTAATGGGTTATACAGCACTATGCAGCATATTACATGGGTTATTTATTAGTTATATATCTAAAAAAATGCCAATTTTAGGTAGCCGTATCTTCACGAACTAATTGATTTCGAATTATTTCCTAAATGTATTTATTAATTTTAATAAGCCTTACATATTAAATTAAATAAATTTCAAAAATAATGTTTGTTCATACGTCCTTAAAGGCTTGTACTTGATAGCTATGCTGAAGAATATTATATCAAAATATACTCAATTAACGTCAAAGTGTTTAAATCAGTATAGTTTCGTATCTCAGATCAAAACATGACCGGAACGTATTATGTAGCCTTGTCCTAATGGGTGGTAGCATAGCTCTCATGTAATTTATTTTAAAGTGCTTAGTACATATTTTAACATTTGCTATACGACGTTATTATAACTGAAATTACTTTTTTAATTGGTCAATGTTTCTTACCGCACATGCTACCAGGTGTTTACAAATGTGGTGTAAGCGTGGTTGTTTAAATTTTTCTTGTAAATAAATACATTCCTAGCTACATTACACGAATCAATTTTAGAGTCACAAATATATATCAATCAACAATATTAATGGTTTTCTTTCTTATATAATCTTCCCAAAACATCACTTGTAGTTAATAGTTGAAAACTAAAATTGAACCTAGAAAAACATTTATACAAATTTACTTAATAGGAATCCTGATATATAAACATTAAAAAATAATCCATATCAAGGGAAACTATAATCATTAAGGGATAAACAAGTAAAACCGTTTTGTAATTAACTAAGGCGAAACTGTGATAGTGTATGAGAGGATTCTCACTCAACTATGCACTTTGAAATATCATAAGTGAATTTAACCGATATATAAGCACTATAAAAAATTATCTTAATTGAATAAATATATTTTTTTAAACAAAGCATAATATTGGATCTTTTAAGTTAATTCACTACTACTATGTTTTTTTTTTTATTTACGTTAATTCAAAGCCGCTTGATAAATATTCTATTGCTCTAAAAACTGATCCCCAAAGTTTTTACATCCACTGTGGTATTCGTTACATGTTAGGAACCCGATATCGCTGGCCTTATCTTTTCGATTTCTAAGAACTTACAAACGGTGAGCGCATTCGGCAGTAAGTCAATCATTGGATTTACCAGTATGTGATCAACTTTAGTAGCCATTTAACCTTACCTAAAATGAACTGTCCTAACCACAATTGCGATACAAAAGAAATGGTAGTGAAGTAACGGAAAAAGTACAAGATGTTTATTTATATTATTTGATTATGAAAGTAAGTATAAAAAATAAACACATTCAAAAGATGTAAAGTGTTAAACACATATAGCTTCCCTTGCAGCATACTGAATGTTATAAAATGTATGTTGTCACCTGCTTAAAATAAACATATTGTTTGCTTAAATTGTGTTTTATATGTTCTATTGACATATAATGAACAAATTAAAAGAAAAATTCAGTGTAATTTTAGATGATTACTAAACCACCTATTACACATTTGTGTTTTAGTTCAACCATGTTTTAGTTTAAATGTACAGTTAAATCTCTAAAAAGTTTTATTCGGTAAACATGTTATAATATTGTTCACAGATTCATGTATATTTCGAGGTATCCTGCTGAACTGCCGATGTAACGATAGAGTTTCTAGTTCATCTTGGATTATGCACTTGCCTGAGCAACTTTAAATGATAGATGGTTAGGTCTGTGCAGCTGAATACAGTCATAGTGTTTGAATACTTTTTATGTCATGCGTTCATTGGTAGTATTTCATGACCAGTAGATATGACAAATATCAAAACAATTCATTAAGTTATAAATCTTAATTTATAACCACTTGAAAATAATTAGTTTATTTGTGATTTTTATTTGTGACAACAATTGTCAACAAACTGTTTATGAGTTTCGAATGAGGGTATATAAGCCAATTTAGGCAATGCTAGAAAGTAAGCCTTTTGTGTAATTAGTTAATAGGGCAATGATAAATAAAGTGCTAGAGTTTATTTGGTGATCCCATTAAAAATGTCTCTATTACAAAACCTTTCCTCTATTAGCTGATACGTAGAACATTATAAATTGTATGATGTAAAATACTAGATTGGAGGGCTAGTGACTGTGTGATGGAATACGTAAGGACCTTGAGCCTGAGTTCGATATAGTTCAGGTTCAATCCTTGTCTTAAAAGTTTTAATTGCAGTAATTATCGGCCCTAATCTGTATCCTATTAATATATCACCCTTCTCTCTCTCTCTCTCTCTCTCTCTCTCTCTCTCTCTCTCTCTCTCTCTCTCTCTCTCTCTCTCTCTCTCTCTCTCTCTCTCTCTCTCTCTCTCTCTCTCTCTCTCTCTCTCTCTCTCTCTCTCTCTCTCTCTCTCTCTCTCTCTCTCTCTCTCTCTCTCTCTCTCTCTCTCTCTCTCTCTCTCTCTCTCTCTCTCTCTCTCTCTCTCTCTCTCTCTCTCTCTCTCTCTCTCTCTCTCTCTCTCTCTCTCTCTCTCTCTCTCTCTCTCTCTCTCTCTCTCTCTCTCTCTCTCTCTCTCTCTCTCTCTCTCTCTCTCTCTCTCTCTCTCTCTCTCTCTCTCTCTCTCTCTCTCTCTCTCTCTCTCTCTCTCTCTCTCTCTCTCTCTCTCTCTCTCTCTCTCTCTCTCTCTCTCTCTCTCTCTCTCTCTCTCTCTCTCTCTCTCTCTCTCTCTCTCTCTCTCTCTCTCTCTCTCTCTCTCTCTCTCTCTCTCTCTCTCTCTCTCTCTCTCTCTCTCTCTCTCTCTCTCTCTCTCTCTCTCTCTCTCTCTCTCTCTCTCTCTCTCTCTCTCTCTCTCTCTCTCTCTCTCTCTCTCTCTCTCTCTCTCTCTCTCTCTCTCTCTCTCTCTCTCTCTCTCTCTCTCTCTCTCTCTCTCTCTCTCTCTCTCTCTCTCTCTCTCTCTCTCTCTCTCTCTCTCTCTCTCTCTCTCTCTCTCTCTCTCTCTCTCTCTCTCTCTCTCTCTCTCTCTCTCTCTCTCTCTCTCTCTCTCTCTCTCTATCTATCTGTCTCTCTATCTCTCTCTCTATCCCTCTCTCTATCTCTCTCTCTCTCTCAACTACTCTCTCTAACTGAAAAAAATTCTATTAATTAGAAATTAGAACATTATATATCGGTTATAGTTCAAGATCCCTGGAATTTTTAATTCAACAACTAAAATTACCTTAATAAATACAATCAGATCAAGTTAGGGAAATTATTTTACTTTTGTGTACCGATTAAAGTATAACATTACTTTATATCATAACGCCTATAACTAAACAACACAACTAAAAAGACATCTTCACAGATATTCAAATAATTAAACCTTATTATTATTAGCAATAGTTCACAATCAAGACTAATTATTGTCATAAATTATTTTTAGTGTTGCATTTTCCAATCTTACATTTAAAGAATGGTCAAGTCCTTTCCAACACACTTGCCATTGCGGGGTTGAAGGAAGAGACAATCCTTAAAGGTACTAACATTGTTAGTGTTGCTAGGCAACCTATATCCTCCAGGGTCGTTCCTTTATTTCTTAAACTATATTTCAAAAAAGTCAAAAAATATACCAAAACCTAGTTTATGTAATTTTTATAGAACTGTAATTAATCATAATATTTCTGTAAGATAATAGAGATATAAAATATAAATACGAACTATGTTATTAGTTTCAAACTAATGAATTTAAATCTAACACTCTTTAATTAAGTTTTGTTTCATTATTGTTATAATCAGCTTATTAAAAACTAACCAAACATAATCTTAATTACTCTCACTAATATTAGCACTTTGACTAAACCAAACACAATATAAACGTGTCGGTAGTCAAAGTCTGTACATATGCCCTTCTTTTTGTCTAGAGTTATTTTTTCGTATTATTATTTGTAAAGTCTTTTTAATTAACTAATCATTTTAATATTAATCCATATCGTAACATTTTAGGCTAAATAAATACAAGATTTTCATACTAACAATAGTATAATAGTAATGGCCAGTTTTGTTCAAACTTCTCATGTAAATTATTTTAAAACATAAACTATGCTTTTACACATATAATGTTTTTAAAGAAAATTACGAAACATATGTAACGTTTAATTAAAATACATAATACACAAAAAAGTGTTAACACAATAATTATGTCTAGCTTATATATTTTCTTTTCTCGGCTAGAAACCTATTAACATATTATTTTATCATTTATAATTTAGTATAGTAACTTATACAGTATCAAAAATAAGTTAATACGAATCGTTTAGAACTACCAAAAATGCGAATTATTTTGAAATAGAGTGCTCAGTAATAAAAAGAAAAAAATTTAATTTAAATGTTGCTATTTTGATTTATTTATTTTCCATTTAACGGTGAATGTGTTTTAGGTTCATACAAGCATTTATTTTACCACCTTAATCAAATGTTACAGGTTTAAAAGACTGTTAATTGGTGATAATCTGTAATTGGTCTTTATTACATGTGTACAGTGGTATTTAAATTAAGTTTTACTTTAAATACAAAAATAAGGATCAATTTAAAACAATATTTAATCTCCAGCATGAGCTGAATATACTAATAAAATGAAATCTAGTATAAGGAATTATACAGGAACCACTCTCAATAATCCATTTAGACTCCCCTAAGTGGCTTTAAGCAGACAGAGTGTCGCCCTCTAAAAGGGTCTTCACAAATGTGGTACACTTATAAATTAAACTTAATTTTAATTAAGGGAAATATTATTTAGTAAATATTTGTTACGTTATGTAGTTTAGTATCATGTAGTCACATATCCCTCTACTAAGTTGTTTATTGCCCAAAGTGCTGTTTATTAAATAAAGTAAATATAAAACTCCCATAAAATGCTTTAAACTGGTGAACACGTGGCAGTTGTATCTGACACATTTGTGAAGTTGAAATACCAAACCCCAACTTTCATAGGATCTATTACTGTATATGTCAATGCATTATCTAACTATATTGAGAGCATTATATAGAGCTTATATTCATAAATATACCTTCGAACTATATATGTTCATAATAAAATGTACGAGGGCCATATATTATGGAGTTAAACGTACAATTATGATGGAGACTGAGCGAATTATTAAATGGTATATAATTAATATTTTGGAAAAAATATGTATAACATCTGTTTACAGTTCATACAAGGCAAAATATCCAGAAATTCTTCTTATAAAAATGTTTATGGAATTAAAAAAAAATCTTTATTTGCCATTAGATTTTCATTTTGCTGGCTTGAGTTTTATTTTATTCATTCAATTAAGTACTGACCGTTATTTTAGTTGAGGATTAGAATATTGGGAATTGTAAACTTCAATTCAAATCCTAAGTCAATGACAACGCTATGCGTAGGTGAAAACTTAACGAAGTTGCTTTATCGCAATTATCATGATAAATATAAATTAGTAAAGACTGATTACGTATATTATTACACCAAATATACCTTATTAATATTGATTTATAACAGTAACACACTAATTGAACATTGTTTTCAAAAGTTATAAACACGGATAAGGAAGTTGGGTTAAAACTTCCAGTTTTGCCTCACAAAAAGTTTAAGATTCGAAGAACAGAGTCTTTTCAGAACTCGTAAACGGCTCTTAGTTTGTTATACTAGATTTTGGTTTCCAGTTTTTATTTTTTTTTTTATTTTAACTTCATAAATGTAAAACATTAAGTTCATAAATGTTTGGGTTTTTTCATTATTTTAAATAAATGCAGATTCCTCATGGTTAAAGAATAAATAAATATTTACTAGGCAAATCAGTATTTGTTGTCTTGTCAGCATTTTTCAGTCTTTGTGTAAAACGTCCGACACATGCGGGGCTGTTGCAATAAATTAAGACATGATGCTAAGATGATATTTGTACTAACTATAAATAACATTATTTACATTCCAGGCAAATATTATAAAAAAAATAAAAATGTTAAATCAAAAAAGTATATTATATTTGTGTTGTAGCCTTATTAAAGCTACTATTTATTTTTGATATGTTGAACAAACTTAAATGAGAGATTAAAGTAAGACTTGTCCAGTGATAAAAAATGTTTCTTTATTTATCTTCTTATAAATCAATTCAACAAATAAAATTGGTTTCTTCTACAAATAATGATAAAAACGAAAATAAAAATCTCTTCTTTTATTGACTCAATGGAACACAAATAAATTAAAACAACTCTTCCAAAATAATAAATTAAATATCTTCAGACCAGAACCTTTTTTAATAAATTTCTTTAAACTTTTGAATCAAAAAATTCAAAATTGTATTAAATTTCATAAATTGTCTAAAATTTTCTAAAATTGCCTAAAATTGCCTCCGGGAGATGTAGCTGCCCTGGAGGTTTCGAATCCAAAATTGACCACAACAAAGCTCGTCCGGCATTCAAACAAACACTCACAAGTGAACTACAGAAAATTTGCCGCAACGGTAAAGAAAACCGAAACAGTACAAGTCGCCGTGTACACGAAAGTGGATTTAACGTGGTCCCACTAAGAAGGTTATTGAAGAACTGCTCGAACGGCCGCACGCTTCCACCAACGGACTTACCCCCACTTTAACTCTAGAAGCTAAACCAGCCAATCTAAACCAGGACATCTGAACAGGTAAGGCTCACCAAACATGTTGCCTTCAGAAAACATGTCGCATGAAATTGACAGGAAATTAACAAACGTGAAAATACTGGTTATTTAACTATTTTATATGGGAAAAACTACTTTTTTATTTGAAAGGGGGAGATTCTGAATTTTTCTCAAAACTTGGAGAACTTATATCGAAAACGTTTGGAAAACAAAACAAACTCTTAAACCTCTCAGTTCTGACATAATTTAACATGTTCTAAATACAATTTTTCTGATTTAATTATAATGCAACAATTAACAATTGTTACAGTGTTCACCTGTAAGTAAAGGACGAAAAATATAAATCTACAAAATTATTCACCAACACTCATATTAGGATAATGTTTTTGATTCAGTCATTGAAGATATCAAATGCACTCACATATCACAGGAAAACTATATAAATCAAGGAAATTATCTCTGATTACCGAGGAAAAGATGCAAATTAATTAATTCCTACTCAAGTGTAAATAAGTTCAACTGTAATAATAAAAACATGACTAATAAGATAACAATACATACATGAAATATAACCCTTGTTTTAGAAAATAGCTCTTTTGAAATGTATTATTCTTTTCTAATTTCAAAATCAGGTTAATAAAACTAACCCGTTTGGTAAGGAACGTTCGGTAAATCATTTTAGACGTAGCAATTTTACTCCAATCCATATATAAAATCAAAAATAAGCACATGCTTTAAACGTATCATAAAGGGAAATACATTCAATACACAGTCCGATCCTTTACCCTTACTTAAATATTCTAACCCAATCTATTGGGAAACACTTATTCTTTGTGGTATGAGTTCTTCATGTACTACGTTTTGGTCGTAAGACGCGAAACCCTTCTCGAGTGTTATTTTACTTTACTGACTTTGGATAGTATTAAACTTTTCAATTTCAACTTTTTATAATGTAATCTTCTTTTGAAGATGTTCAATTAGTCATCAATAATTTTTCGTTAGGGTTAGTAACCTACATTTCCCATTGAGACACTCTAAAAACACTTGACATCGATAGTGGTAATTATAGACGCTAAATTAAACTGAGTAATTGAGCGATACCAAATAAGAGGCTGATAATATAGTGCCAGTCTGGGATGATATAAAAATTACGTAATTTATTGTGTTTAATTAAAATCAGAACATTTGTGGCTGTGCTTGTATTCAGAATTAAACTATTAAGGCACTATATGTTTGAAATTATGGTGTACCTCAGGATAAACTATTTTTAACTGCAAACTTATTTATAGTTCTTTAGACGAACTGTCAAATGTCAGAAAAGTTTTTAGTATTGTTTTTGTTTTTAGAAGTATGTTGTTGAAGCATTTGTATATCTTAGCTTAAGACATCAAATTATATCCTGAGTGCAGGCAGAAGTGCAAATATTCACCAAATTCGAATGGAAGAAGTGGAAACATATAACATTTACTTCCACAACATGTGAATCCACAATCTTTAATTAGCCTACATATGTACGTGGACATTAGTGCAAATTCCTGAATTTCAAATCATAGATTATTTTCAAATAACTTTACCCTTTACCAGTACACATTTATTAAGTATATTTATAGTAACAGCATTGTTTATTTAAATATAAAATCATACAATGTATTTCAAAATACACTTTGATTTAGAATAAAAAGTTAGGTTTAAAAATGTAATCACTTTTTGATGTCCAATATCAAAATAATCATTCCAACAATATTTTAGCATCAATTAAAAATCTCATAAATGTTCTAGTTAATTATACTTGTAGAAAAAAATGTTGTATTAATTAAGGTATGCGTTATCACGTGTAGATTAACTACATATGTTAATCAAATGATTCTATCTGTTGAACAATCACAGGTAAGCTTATCTGCTGGTAAATAATACAATATGTAGTTATTTCTAGTCCAGTGGCCATGTAATAAAGCTTTATGCATTAAAGTTGGAAGTTGTATAATACGTAATATTTTCCAATGTTGATAACTTAGGTGAGTCAATAAACAATTATTTAGCAATAAACAATTGCATTACTTTTACGTCCTCAAACTAAAATTTAAATACACATTAATTTATGGAATGAGAATTAAGCACATAATTACTTCTCAATAAACAAAAAAAAAGGTTATAATTTGATTGTTTCACTTCCAAAAATAGGCTTTTTTGGAACTAAAGATTATTATAACTTGACCTTGATCATATTTTATACATTAGACATGTCTATGAATATCACATTTATAAATCTGGTAACAATACTGTATAATTATTCGATTTGAAAAGTTTGCATACATATGACATAGCTGTTGATACAATAGATAAAAACAATAATTATAAAAATTTAGAAGCTTCCAAATACATATAGTAAATTACGTAAGATTATTTGTTTATAATTATTTTGTAATCGGTTGCAATAATTTGTCTAGTAACAATAGATGTAGGAAAATAATTATCTAGTTAAAGAAAATTGTAAACTAAGTAAAAACAATCATAAAGTATATTGACAAATTCATGTTACGTACATGGACCCAACAAAGTATAAAAACAAATTTTACGAGGACAATGTACATACAGTAAACTGATCTGAAAATAGTACATGTTCGTCCTTTTTCTATTTCCGTCACTTAGAAGTCCTGATCGGAGAAATCCTGCAGTGTACCATTTAGTCTTTTAATAATCACCCTCAAATTTAATTCATTACGTTAATTTTATTTTATTTTTTTAATTTCTTAAAACATCAAATACTATAACTATAATGAGAGAAGATTGTTTGGGCTTTATTTTACTATGATACTTAATAAAATTTGTTTATATATTTTGTTACATATTATTGAATTTTAATAAAACTGGTCAGACAAAATTCGCTATTGGTGGATCGTTTGTTTTACTAAGAACTACAAAAACAAACATAAATTTTACAAAACATGTATAATGCAATTCGTTAGCGTCATTGACTATTACTTATATTTAATCTATGATATGACCTGAAAGTACTGACTAGCAATACGATTACCTTAGGTAATATAATCACTGTCTTTTAATGAGTTATAAATAATTGTTCTATACGTCAGTTACTTCAAAAAATAATTTGTATAGCCAGATGACAATATATTAACTATTAACGATTTTCACACTCTAGAACAAAACGAATGGTTTATCAAGACAGTAAAATTGTTTTGTAATGGTAATAGAATATGGTAATATTATATAAACCTAACTTATCCAAGTATGTTTTTAGCTGATATATAAACTTAAGAAAATAAATGATATGTTATTTGCATTTTTTTTAACATTAAATACATGTATGGTAAATTTTCGTAATGATAATTTTTTTAATTATATTTGCTATTTTAATTGAACACTACTTCATACATTCTACTTCTTGTTTTCTAACTAAAAAATTCACATAAATGCGTATTTATTATTCTTAAAAAATTTCAATAGAAACTCTTTTGAAATTAAAGTATGCTCCTTTACTCTTTGCTTATTTTAAGATTTATTGAAACCAAGTTAGTATTTTTAAACCGTTTGTTCTGAGTCCCATTCAAGTGAAACTTCAGTTACGGTCGAAGAACTGTTCCTTTGTTTATTTCTTCTGCAAGACTTGCTAAATCCAGCTAAGTGTTGATATATCCCTTCCTAACATAGTGAGTAAGGATAATTTAATAAATATATAAGAATTTATCTTACAGTCCATGTATACTAACCAAGGAGTATACATCTTTATATTTTTTTTTCTTTTTCAATATTTATACTCAAATAAAGAAACCACTAAGCTTAAGCTTACTTCAGTGAGTTACATATGTATGATGGGTACAAACTAATCTCAGATTAGTATTTAAACATATATATATATATATATATATATTTTTTTTTTATACTACCAGATAGTTCAATAATTAACATCTTACTGTCATAAAGTGAATTCCACAAGATAAAACTACATGTTATATTGATATCTAAACTAATTTAATAATTTAAATAAATTTATTGAATTGTTAATATATTTTTGAATTATGTTTGCTGAAAATGCACAACATTTTGAATAAATGAAACATTTGTATTTTCAAATAAAATTTACAATTTATATATAAATTTTAGTTTAATCAATTTAAAAAAATATTCTCGTACTACTTAACAAAATCCACCCACATATATATTTAAGCAAAAACAGGTACTGATTCAAATAAAAGTTTACCAAGCAATGAATTTGAACATAAATCTTTCTGAACAATCTTAACTTTCTATAGACAACTTTTCAAGAACGTTCTGCTCTTTCACGGTACTGAAAACGAACTTGTACTAAGTTTTAAACTTTTTTACAAGCTAAAAATCCATGTATCTCAATGTTTTAAGTGATCACAAACTTAAAGTAATGTACGTTATTAAGTTTTCCACTTGGTTTAGGTTAGGTTAGGTTAGTTAATCACAAATAGTTTTGTTTTACAATGATGGTAAGTATTACGTAGGCCTCCGGAAATCAAATCACTGCTAAATTCTAGATAACTATTTGAACATTTATCGACCTAATAATGTTTACATTGTACATAGTATTACATAGTACATGGTTGTATTGCATATTAAAATACGCAAGTGCCTAGTCACAAACAATATTTGAGACATTTATCAATATGAATGGTGTAATGGTGTAAAGTGGATGTAATCAACAAATTTTTTCACGTGTTACAATCGAAGGTAATCGATTAATAACGCGAATGCACTGTCCATAGTATTTACTTATTTACAATAAATATATAAAGAAAGTTAAACAAACAAGTTAAAATATTCATATTTAAAACCAATAAAATCTTCCAATAGAAAAAGTAAAGAACATCAAGAATCGTAAGAACTTCTAGTAAAATTAATTCAGATAATATTCCATTATTACTCATAATGTACATATTTATTTACATACATTTAGTATCAGTGCAAACATTTACAATATCAACGAAAAATGTACCATTTTTAAATTGAAATATTTATAACTGTGTTTTAGGTGTTACTGAACATTTGTCCCTCTTTACCCTAACCTTACTCACATAATTCAGTTGGCCAAACTTAGATTAATCAAACTTTGTATATAAATTGTATAGAAATAACATAATAATTAGGTTAAATACAAACGCCTTTTACAAATCTGCATATTAGATAAATATAAATAAATAAGGTCTTTATTTTGAAGTGGTTTTCAACAAACAATACTGATTTACAAAACAACTCAAGGCTTATTACAGTTATTTAATAAAAAATGTATAATTTATTTAGTACAGTTACAAAAAGAATAAATTATTGTATATGGATATATGAAATGAAATGAAAAATTTCTTTATTCATATTACAAGATGAAAAGTTAGGGCTTAAAAGCCCTCTCTACCACTTAACTTCAATATATCAGATTGCATTATACATTTAATACGTATATAAATTTTTTATATGTAGTTTCAGATACATCCTGGCCTGTTACGCTGAAGGACAGTTCATTAATTAATTTGGGAGCAAAGTAGGCATATAATTTTCTTTCAAATTCACATCGAATGTGAGGCATCTCCAAAATTTAATCCTGAGTAGTACTCCGAGATCGAATCTTAGACCTGTATTTTAGTTTTCCCGTCAAACATCCTGGCCTGCCTGTGGTAAGGATTATGCAAGGTAGGCAAAAGGAGCGCAGGGTACAGGTATATGTCAGTAATTCCAGCGATCGTCGAGCCTCCGAAACATGGTCAAAGTTTCTTAGTCCACGTACGTAATACTGACACACATATTTTGCACTTTCTGTAACTTTTCTAAATCCCCTTTAGACACAATGCAGCCATACATAAGAAGTCAATAGTCGACCACAGAGAGCCTGGATAAGGCGAAGCTTGGTATCTTTAAGAAACATATACCTATGCTTGTATAACATTCTTAGTCGACCAAGTATTATTCACTAACAAACATCTCTTACGTGACCAGATAATTCGAGGTCACTATCGAGACCTAAGAGCTTTAAAGATTTACACTTGTTTAGACTAATACTGCCAAGCAAAATCCCAAAACAGTCTACAAAAACTAACGTCTGTATACTTGATTTTCTATATTATTGATGTTTATTTCGACTAAAAGGGAAATTAAACAGCATCGTAAATGAGGCCTTTGATTAAGCCGACGGTACTTAATTACATAAGATCAATTCCATTAATAGAACTAGGGAGTAATTAGAAGGAATTTCGTTTGATCAAGATGGAAGGGATTATGAGAAGTAAAATATACAGTTTAAAACAATATGTTTAAGGGGAATTTATAAAATCCTACAAAGACAAGTTATTCTGTGATGTTCAATGATTATTGACTATTTCTTGTTACATTTGATTCCAATAAAACATTTTTATTTATTTTTTTTTTACTTCACAAGACAGTTGACATGGGCCTGCAGGCGTGAACTTTATTATCCGTGTGAAATAGAGACCATTGGCACTTTGGGATTCGAACCTTAGAACACCGCAGTCCGAAGCCTTAGCCACTGATCCACCATGTATTAGAAAGCCTAAGACGAAACTTTTATTATTATTTAAAAATAATAAAAGTAAAATAAAATAATATTGTCAGTGTAATGAAAGCTGTTTGGTTGCTATAAAACTTTGTTGCTAATTTAACTAACAAATTGTATTGTTCTTCATCTCTGTTTAGAAACTATTCTGAAACAAGAAGATATATTATAACGCAAACTATTTTACAGTGTTTTTGGTTCGTTAATCTCTCAACACAAAGGGAACAAGTATGGTATTCTAAAGGATAGTTTATATCTTAGATATAAATTGAGACCTATTAGAAAGTTTTCGATTAACACAATTTACAGGAACAAGAAACTGAGATGCAACTTAAGTGGCTTTTGTGTGAAAGTAATTATAAAAAAGTTAAGTACATATTGATGTAATACAATAAACCACAATATATAAAAAAATATTGGTGTAAAAATAATTAAAATTGAGTATATATAATAAAACTAGTGTCCATAATCCGTTTTAAATTTAGGCTATAGAGGCAGAATAAATAAAAGGAAATTTATTTTTACTGTATATACAAATGGTGAGGTGAGGACTACATAGTTCTCTCTTAACCTAACAATTAGGTACCTAAAAATATATTGTTACCTGACACAGTTTTAACCTTGGAGCTAGATATTACGTCATTAGTGGCGCAGTGATGTAACCCAACTACTTGGGGATAAAGTGTTGAAGAGATTGCAGGCGATCGGTTGTACAGTCGGTCCTCTAAACACCAAAATAGCACTCAATCAATCGCTGCTATCGACATGGACTGTACTAAAGAAGTCTTGGGTGCCTATGTTGGGTAGCGGTTAGGATCTGGGTGCAATGTAGTGAAAATAACTGAGTATCATGATTGTAAATTAGCTGAAATCAGACCAATACCACGTGGTTCGGTCCCCACGGTGTAGGATCCAAAGTTGCCCTAGATATCATGTTATGTATAAATAGTTCGTTCTAAGCCAAGTTGAACTCAGTTAGTAACTGCCCCAGTCTTCCTACATTCAATACATTATTCATAATGTGTTTATCATTCGCACTAACTCGGTTGGTATCTCAAGTCCTAAGTATCTGAAGAGATGCACCCATTTATATGTTTAGAACTGTTAGTTTATCAGAATTTTTGAATATAAGCATAAATATACACAGAAGATTCCTTGATAATACAGTCTAAGTAACCGTTGTTGGCTTGTTGACAGTAATACGTAAGTTTATTAATTTGTATTCTGATAATACGAAACGAAAACTGGATAACACTTCAAAATTCTAAGATTTAGAATGTTCATAAAGTAACATAAATGCTCATACTAACCCAATATTGTGATTTTATTGAAAACTGGAAAATAATTAAACAAACTTAATGAAGATAGTAATATAATTATTAAAAGTATTGTAGATTAACTCGCTATAATAAATATAAAGCATGCAGAAATCGTTAGATAACTTTAAAATATCCGATACTGAAAATAAAATAAAGTCTGTATAGACAATTATTATTTACCTAACAATGAGAAATATCAATATTGTTCTTAAAATAAAATGTCGAGGTAACAATTATTTTTATGAATTAAACATTTATTTTTTAATTACATACATGTCTTTACAAACAAGTAAAAATATTCTTACTGGAAATTTTTAACATTAAAGTGATTTAACAAAATAGTTTAAGTATGAGTTTTAATAGAATTTACAACTGGCTCTATGGGTGATCAATTAAAATGTTTGTCTTTTAATGTTTTAGAGCCAAACAGATACGAACCAATTTACTATTGTGAAGGACTCGTTATTCCATCTCAGTATTCATTGAAAGTTGTTGTTTTACAGTTAAGACTGGCATTTATAATTTAGGTAGAAATATGAATATATAGGTCACATTAACTTAATTGGGAGATCCAAATAATGTAAGGGTGTAAGTACAATGTAAGAGATATTGGGAGAAATTGGAGTGGAAGGAACCAAACGAGTAGTGTAGCCAAAGTACTGAGAGATTTATTGGAATTACCCTTACAGAAACAAACTGTAATCGAGCTGAAAACTATTATATAGTTGTTGATTAAGAACTTAAATCCGGCAAAAAGCTGAGATATTATATAGAATTTTTTCATAACTATTTAAGTTAGTGAAGCTATTTATATATTGTTCAATAAGAAGCATCCAATATTAAAAAGTCGGAATAAAAATTTTTGTTTTTTAGACTTAACGAAAATTAACGATTAACGAACGAAAAGGTGCGATTAACGAAAATGAAAATGTTACCTGTAAAATTGAGAGTTAAACAAATACTATATTTAAAATCATGTCATTTATTGTAGGTGAAGTTTTCTCTCTCTCTCTCTCTCTCTCTCTCTCTCTCTCTCTCTCTCTCTCTCTCTCTCTCTCTCTCTCTCTCTCTCTCTCTCTCTCTCTCTCTCTCTCTCTCTCTCTCTCTCTCTCTCTCTCTCTCTCTCTCTCTCTCTCTCTCTCCTCTCTCTCTCTCTCTCTCTCTCTCTCTCTCTCTCTCTCTCTCTCTCTCTCTCTCTCTCTCTCTCTCTCTCTCTCTCTCTCTCTCTCTCTCTCTCTCTCTCTCTCTCTCTCTCTCTCTCTCTCTCTCTCTCTCTCTCTCTCTCTCTCTCTCTCTCTCTCTCTCTCTCTCTCTCTCTCTCTCTCTCTCTCTCTCTCTCTCTCTCTCTCTCTCTCTCTCTCTCTCTCTCTCTCTCTCTTCTCTCTCTCTCTCTCTCTCTCTCTCTCTCTCTCTCTCTCTCTCTCTCTCTCTCTCTCTCTCTCTCTCTCTCTCTCTCTCTCTCTCTCTCTCTCTCTCTCTCTCTCTCTCTCTCTCTCTCTCTCTCTCTCTCTCTCTCTCTCTCTCTCTCTCTCTCTCTCTCTCTCTCTCTCTCTCTCTCTCTCTCTCTCTCTCTCTCTCTCTCTCTCTCTCTCTCTCTCTCTCTCTCTCTCTCTCTCTCTCTCTCTCTCTCTCTCTCTCTCTCTCTCTCTCTCTCTCTCTCTCTCTCTCTCTCTCTCTCTCTCTCTCTCTCTCTCTCTCTCTCTCTCTCTCTCTCTCTCTCTCTCTCTCTCTCTCTCTCTCTCTCTCTCTCTCTCTCTCTCTCTCTCTCTCTCTCTCTCTCTCTCTCTCTCTCTCTCTCTCTCTCTCTCTCTCTCTCTCTCTCTCTCTCTCTCTCTCTCTCTCTCTCTCTCTCTCTCTCTCTCTCTCTCTCTCTCTCTCTCTCTCTCTCTCTCTCTCTCTCTCTCTCTCTCTCTCTCTCTCTCTCTCTCTCTCTCTCTCTCTCTCTCTCTCTCTCTCTCTCTCTCTCTCTCTCTCTCTCTCTCTCTCTCTCTCTCTCTCTCTCTCTCTCTCTCTCTCTCTCTCTCTCTCTCTCTCTCTCTCTCTCTCTCTCTCTCTCTCTCTCTCTCTCTCTCTCTCTCTCTCTCTCTCTCTCTCTCTCTCTCTCTCTCTCTCTCTCTCTCTCTCTCTCTCTCTCTCTCTCTCTCTCTCTCTCTCTCTCTCTCTCTCTCTCTCTCTCTCTCTCTCTCTCTCTCTCTCTCTCTCTCTCTCCTCTCTCTCTCTCCTCTCTCTCCCACCCTCCCTCTCTCCCTCTCCCTCTCCCTCCCTCCCACCCTCCCTCTCTCTCTCTCTCTCTCTCTCTCTCTCTCTCTCTCTCTCTCTCTCTCTCTCTCTCTCTCTCTCTCTCTCTCTCTCTCTCTCTCTCTCTCTCTCTCTCTCTCTCTCTCTCTCTCTCTCTCTCTAGCTCTCTCTCTATACCTCTCTCTCTCTCTCAAATTCTTTCACTAGGTCATAACATGTCACAACACCTTTCTAAATAATAAGCTATGTTAATGCAACATAATTTATTTATTTGTTTCAATTTACAATGATACACTTTATTACAGTCACCATAATATATAGTAACATTTACTCTAGTGCCATACAATACAATTACATATTACATACACTACTAAACTAACTATATGATGTACACTATAACTATACCAAAGCTGAAAAAATGTTCTAACCATAGTTAAAATATTTTACCACTATTCATTGATTTTTATTTGTACGTGACTGTACCTTGCAGCTCACTGGCGCTGGGGGGGACTGTGGTGGGAGAAGTAAACATTACCTCCCCTCTTCACGCCATTTAGTTTGAGTTTATGAAAACCTTGGGTACCTAACAGTTTAAGTGGTACAATTCTGTGTAAAGTCAATCGGTATTCAACATTTTTCTACTGAATATTTCTATCAAGATTGGATCACTGCAAAGATTAAAAAATTGTTTTCTTACCTAAACGTAATGGATTTATAGTCTTTTAATTATATCCTTATACAAATAAACTATACCACCAGTTTGATTATGTTCAAGTACCTTTACTTGACTTATTAGGATTCACAAATTCCAATAAACTATTTAATTATAACTAAATAAAAGTGATGTTTTTCTTATAAAAAAATTAATAAAATGTACTTGAAGCTTTCTCCATGTGATTTTAAAAGTGTACCATCTAAAGTATTATACATTTGCTTTATCTAATCTATTTTCTATGTAGCCAATAGTAAAGTTTAATAAAAAAATTATAATAGTTAAAAATAAAAACAACACACTACACAACAACATTTAAAAATGGTATATTTAATTTTCAACGTATACGTATTTTCAGCTGTCTTAGATGACGTGCATTCTATTTATGTAGGTTTTAAAATTGGCGAGTTTTTCATCATGATAAATGAGGTGGTTAGGAAAAATAAAGTACAAGTACATCTATACATATAAAAGGCAAATACCACTGACTGACTCATTCACTCATCGCTGTAACTAAAAAAGTACCTAAGCCTATGAGGCTCAAATTTTGTAGAGTCAAAGATCTAATGATGTAAATGTGCAATAAGTAAATGTGCAATTTTCAAATTTGAAATCGAAGATATTTTAGTCCCAAAAACTTGAAATAGCAAAAACAGCGTTTCTCTAATTGGACTGTAGCGGCTAAATGAACGGTTATACAGCAAAACTAACACCATAATCTGTATGTGATATAAAACGATCTACAACTTTGCTCCTATGACGTTTTGCTGTATCTCACCTCCTTCATCCTTAAGTAGAGCTAGATTTTCAATTTGTACGTGTAAATCAAATAGGTTGATTTATGGCCTCTAAGAGTAGACGTACATATTTTTCTAGACTGTGAAACTTAGTTATCTAGGAGAACATACTATATTCAATGGGAAAATATACAATTTAATCTAAACACATGTATAGCCAGGTCATAGGACATGGCTAAAAACACGATATTTCACTGATTCAGAGTCAATTGCTGGACTTTGTGCCCTCTAAAAATTAGACTTAAAGATTTTTTTAGACTATGAAACTTTGTTATCTAGGAGAACAAACTATTTTCAATCGGAAATTGATAATTTAGTTCTAAAGAATGCATAGCCAGATCATAGAACATGGTGAGAAACATACTATTTTATTGATTCAGAGTAAAATATAGTACTTTGTGCCCTCTAAAAATAGACTTACAGATTTCTCTAGACTTAAAAACCTTTTTATCTAAGAGAACAAACTGATTTCAATTGGAAAATTTACAATTTAATTTTACCAAATGCATAGCCAGTTCACAGGACATCGCTAAATATGGCGAGAAACCCTATATTTCACTGATTCAAAGTCAACTACAGTAATTTGTGCCCTCCAAAAGTAGACTTACAGAGACTTGGAAACATTTTTAACTAAGAGAACAAACTGATTTCAATCGGAAAAATGTTAAATTAACATATGTAAAAGATATTTACCACTTAACACAATTTCTCCAAATCTATACGTCCAATTGACTTTGAATGTTGTACATAGGTTTATCTTAGCCAGAAGACGCTCACTAAGAAAGTATTTTTCTCTCCGACCTCAGTAATCCGTCCCACTGGCCTCCGAAATTTCCATGGTAATCTTATGGAGCTATATTAATTGATTGCTTTTTTTATTAACATCTGATAAATAAAAGCGAATATAATAAAATTGTGGTAGGCTAGACTTTTTAAATAAAAAATAGTTGGGTACGTTGTAAATTATACATAATATCAGTTGTTCTAATTGGTAATAGATTAATTAATTGATTTACAAAGTATTTAGTTTGACTTACTTTAAGTTTTGTTTTATTGTTATTGAATTTGTTACAATTGTTACTTATATTTTGTCTTCAAAAGTCAATATTTTGATCGGCGAAGCGGGTGGATACAGCTAGTGCCATATAAGCATATAACTTACTGAGCAATGAGTTCTGAGTGTTTGCTCTCTTTATTTGATGCTAATTATCATTTAGTAAAATGTCTTTCGTTGTTGCCCTATAGCTGATGGGATTACATATGGAATATATCTGAGGGACATATTGCACTGAGAGTTGGATTAAAGCCTAATAAACTCCCCTAATACACTCAAAGGCCATACCCAGCGTCTCCATTTACCTCTCTCTAGAATGTGGAGAGAGATCGCACTGAGATTATTTATACAGGGTGTCCCGGAACTCTGGAACTTTTCATCAAATATTGTTACTTAGGTCAAGACAAACATATTTCACAGTATAAACATGAGTATACGGTGGCTAGGTTACTGTCTGTTTGAATGTGTTATTTACAAATTATTTTACAACAAGAACTATTTAAGAAAGAAACTTCAAATTTAGTGTACCAAATATCATTGATGTAACTATTTATGTAAACCTTTTGAATGGCGGCATTTTAAACTGTTTAATGTCAAATTTCAAGAAAAAATTTATAGGTGTAAAAAGGTTAAGTAAAAAAATGGTAAAATATAGTACAACATTAGTCATAACTGTTGAATATTGTCTACTGTGGTGTGATAGCAGTAGGTTGCCAGTTTAGTAATTTAATGAAACTGATTGTAGGAAATAGAGAAAAAGCTTATTAACAAAATATGCCACGTCTTTGGAGGAAATTACCACAATTGTCAAAGTTCAATTTCTAAAACAGGGGTTTTTGGCACTACATTGTGTACCCTTGCCCCAGTGATACAATATGATACAATAATTGGACACGCAATACATAATGCTAATTTATTGTATGCGTTTTGCTTTTAATGACGTTGTTAATTGGAAGTTGCATATCCAAATATCCTATTAGCTTAAAAATGTTCATTTACCCTTTGTTTTTTCGTTTATTAGCTTTTATTACTATAAATAATGACCCGGATTTGAGACCTAGATCTGGTTACCACATGGGCAGTTAAATCTTTATATTAAATACAAAGATTGTATTAATACACTTTTTGTACGGGTAAGTATGTTTGTTTCCTTATTATGGAAGGGGTAAATTAGTAATTAATTGCATTAATAACACTATTACAAACAAAATTTACAATAAATTACCATATAAAATAAATAAAGTGTTTATATTACACGACAGTTATAATTAGATTAACAAAATTTTTACTAGTTTTCAGAACTATAATAATACGCAAGTGCTTAAACGTATTGTATTATTTTTTTTATTTTTTTCATATTTAATACAATAAAAACCTCAGGGAAAGCACAAAATACATCAAACAACGAATTATATTGTGCTTATGATCATTTAATAGCAAGATTGTATATTTTTGAATAAATTATTAGATTTGCAACACAGTTACGTTTAAAGTATTTTCAGCTACTAAAAGAATAGAAGTAACAGACAATAGGAATTAACCAGTAGTATCGCATTAACCACCATTTTAACGATTCCAGCCAATGGGGCACGTGATCATAGGCCTTTGTTTGTTACTCAGTTGTTGAACACCATTTTCCATTCTTTTGTGAATACCTCTGGTCTGAGGAATGTGAGCGTGGTTCACCGAAATCCATCACTATAATATTTTTGCATTTTGTACTTGTATTGTAATATATTTGTGCATTTCGTGCTTATATTGAGATACATTTGTGTTGTGTGACGTTTACTTGTACTGTATAGTTACGATTAATTCAACCCCACTTTAAAATGTTCTTTAAGAAATATGCAATAATATAAGGTGCAAAGAAGTGCAAAAGGTTCCAGACACTAAATATAATTATGAAACTGCATTTTCAAACTATTACAACTTCGATTTGCATAATATAGGTGTTTATTTATTTATTTCAACGGGAAACCCAATTTATCATTTATACAATCCATTTACATTTGATGGCAGTAACTACAGATAAGAACGAGAAATTATAACAATATACAACTAACTATTACAATAACAATGATGATAGACTATATAGAAGCAAACTGTATTAAGTTAACAATGGCATTACAATCAAGTGCATATAATACTACATCTGATAGCCATTACTACAATGAAAAAAAAAGAACGAAAATTAACATGACAGAAGACAAATTAATACTAGTTAACATTGACATTAAATAAACTACATAGAATCAATCATAACAGCACTGATAACTATAACGATCTAACAATAATAACAAACATTAAAGATGTGAATATTATAACAATATACAACTAACTAATACAATAACAATGATGATACACTATATAGAAGCAAACTGTATTAAGTTAACAATGGCATTACAATCAAGTGCATATAATACTACATCTGATAGCCATTACTACAAATAAAGAACGAACATTAACATGACAGAAGACAAATTAATACTAGTCAACATTGACATTAAATAAACTACATAGAATCAATCATAACAGCACTGATAACTATAACGATCTAACAATAATAACAAACATTAAAGATGTGAATATTATAACAATATACAACTAACTAATACAATAACAATGATGATAGACTATATAGAAGCAAACTGTATTAAGTTAACAATGGCATTACAATCAAGTGCATATAATACTACATCTGATAGCCATTACTACAAATAAAGAACGAAAATTCACATGACAGAAGACAAATTAATACTAGTTAACATTGACATTAAATAAACTACATAGAATCAATCATAACAGCACTGATAACTATAACAATCTAACAATAATAACAAACATTAAAGATGTGAATATTATAACAATATACAACTAACTAATACAATAACAATGATGATACACTATATAGAAGCAAACTGTATTAAGTTAACAATGGCATTACAATCAAGTGCATATAATACTACATCTGATAGCCATTACTACAAATAAAGAACGAACATTAACATGACAGAAGACAAATTAATACTAGTTAACATTGACATTAAATAAACTACATAGAATCAATCATAACAGCACTGATAACTATAACGATCTAACAATAATAACAAACATTAAAGATGTGAATATTATAACAATATACAACTAACTAATACAATAACAATGATGATAGACTATATAGAAGCAAAATGTATTAAGTTAACAATGGCATTACAATCAAGTGCATATAATACTACATCTGATAGCCATTACTACAAATAAAGAACGAACATTCACATGACAGAAGACAAATTAATACTAGTTAACATTGACATTAAATAAACTACATAGAATCAATCATAACAGCACTGATAACTATAACGATCTAACAATAATAATAAATATTAAAGATGTGAATATTATAACAAATTAATACTAGTTAACATTGACATTAAATAAACTACATAGAATCAATCATAACAGCACTGATAACTATAACGATCTAACAATAATAACAAACATTAAAGATGTGAATATTATAACAATATACAACTAACTAATACAATAACAATGATGATAGACTATATAGAAGCAAACTGTATTAAGTTAACAATGGCATTACAATCAAGTGCATATAATACTACATCTGATAGCCATTACTACAAATAAAGAACGAAAATTCACATGACAGAAGACAAATTAATACTAGTTAACATTGACATTAAATAAACTACATAGAATCAATCATAACAGCACTGATAACTATAACGATCTAACAATAATAACAAACATTAAAGATGTAAATATTATAACAATATACAACTAACTAATACAATAACAATGATGATACACTATATAGAAGCAAACTGTATTAAGTTAACAATGGCATTGCAATCAAGTGCATATAATACTACATCTGATAGCCATTACTACAAATAAAGAACGAACATTCACATGACAAAAGAAAAATTAATACTAGTTAACATTGACATTAAATAAATAAACTACATAGAATCAATTATAACAGCACTGATAACTATAACGATCTAACAATAATAATAAATATTAAAGATGTGAATATTATAACAAATTAAATATCATATCAGAGCATATAAAGAGCCTTATTTTTAATTTTTGTAGCACTATGTGAAAAGGTTCACATAAGGAGACACAATGTTCCCAAGACGCTTAAGTCTTACAAGTGTACTGTTCGCTTCATAGTTCGATTCCACATATCGTCGACCAAATAAATCACTGGACCTAGTTCTCATGGGGCAGCGGAAATAAACATCACGCAGTATCTCAGGACAGTCTATGGCTCCAGTAACAAGTTTGAACAGGAACATAATCCCCTGGATACTCCGTCTCGTCTCCAGAGAGGGATGTCCTGCCATCCTCTCGAGCACCCTCAGTGGTACATCATTGTAAGCATAACTCAGCCTACAACCAAGTAGACGAAGGAATTTGTCTTGGACAGCCTGGACTTGCCGCACCAGAGAGACTTGATGAGGGGTCCACATGATACAGTTATACTCAAGAAGAGGATGAGTAAGTGAGCAATATGGTGCGATAATCGTAATAAATTGACAAGTGTTTGTCCACACACTTGTTAATTTATTCCTCAGCCACATCGCAATACAGTTGATTACATTTAGCGTTCTTGTGCGATAGCTGTGATGGAAAAACACCAGGCACATTCCAACCCTTGAGACTCAGTATAGTAACTCGGTAACCTGTATTCACTGACATAGGTTGATACGTATTGCACTGGAATAGTGTAATGTAATCTATAAGGCCAAATAACAAATTATAATAAAATAAAGTAAAAAGGTTCTTATTTTGTGAATAAGGGCTTGCTGTTGGCTTTGAAGTATTTAATTCTTAAATAATAGACTGGCTTCAGTATGTATTTCAATCTTAATTTAATTTCAATTAAACAGTAGTATAAACGTACATGGCGTAAAATTGGATCGTAGTAACCTATCCCATTAGTGTTTATTTGGTGCAAACATAGAACGTTATTAAATTCAAATTCAAATTCTTTATTGTGTAGCATGACAATGTTATAATTGTATTACACTCGTCATTAAATAAGTCTACCTTAAATTTAAAGATTGTACAAGAAACTTAATAAATGTACGGTAACAAAAAATATAAACTTCTCCCAGAGCTATGCAAAACAAACAAAATCTGTATAGACTATTTCACTTTTATGCTACGTATCCGATAAATACTCACCAGCAGAGTAAAAAGCTTTTATTAAAAGGTGATTACGGAGTAGTTTTTTGAATCTGATCGGGTTATTTTCTAGTTTAATATTTTGTGGCAATTTGTTAAATAATTTTGGCCCCATATTTTGAGGGAGTGAGGCAGTACGCTGGAGTCGGTGGGGAACTTGCCTATGTTGGTCACGAGATCTTGTGTTATAATTGTGGACGTCTGAACCAACTTTGATGAAATCATATTTGAATCTGTAATACAAAATCATTTCATAGATGTATAATGAGGGAAGGGTCAATATTCTTAATGACTTAAAAAATGTGTTACACGGTGCTCTTCTACGTACACCAGCTATGGTTCGTACAGCTCTTTTCTGCAAATAAAATACCCACAAGAACTCCTTACGTGACGCTGAGCCCCACAGAACAATCCCATACCGTAGCCTTGACTCAATCAGGGAGTAATAGATTAGCCGCAAAAGGAAATAGTTTTGGTATTGAGCATATCTTCTAAGTAAAAATAATTGTGAAGACAATTTGAGCATATCGTATCTATGTGCTTTCCCCATGTAAATTTACTATCAAAACTTAGTCCTAAGTACTTGCAGTCCAATTCTAAAGGTGATTCGAACTCATTCATGACGATCAGTGGATCGTCATCTGAACTAAAATGAGTAGAAAAAGGAATACTTTTTGTTTTTGAAGGTTTGACGTGTAAATTATTGTTTTTTAAGTACTGATATAACTTTGTTAGTTGTAAGAAGCAGTTTCTTTCGAGATCTTCTGGTGATTTCTCTCGGAAGAGTAAGGCAATATCGTCTGCGTACATTGTAATATGTAAATCAGGAAAACCTAATGTTAAGCTGTTTGTGTATTAAATAAACAATATCGGCCCCAAAATTGAGCCTTGAGGATACCGAATTTCAATTCCAATTTATTAGATTTTACATTTTTAACTTGGACACTTTGCGTTCTATTTAGCAAAAATGATTTAATCCAATTGAGGGCTACGCCTCAATTGGATTAGTTTATTAATCGAGAGAATCACTAAAAGGAAAAAAACACTTGACATACACAAGATATTTTATTTTACCTAGGCGTTGGCGTTAAAAAAATATTGTAAAGTTAAATGTTTTATTAAATCTTCCAAAAACGTTTTTGGGACCTTCCAACAGAAAATTTAACTTTAAGATATGTTAAATGAATCAAAGTAATAATTCTTTAATAAGTATAAGTAAATTAAAACATAGGAGCCCCTATTATTTTTCTTGTTTGTAATAAAATGTAACGAAAGAAATTCTAACTTATATATATTTATTTTAAACGTAGATAGGGCCTAAAATTTCAATAACTCATGACGAAATGAATATACTCGTAGACTATTCTAAAACATTATATATTTCAAAATTAATGTTATCAAATAGTTTTATATTTACCTACAACAAACGTTTCAAAATAATTATATTCATATTGAACTTGATTAGTATTAGTAATATATTGTAACAATATCTAATTAGGTCTAACACGAATGTTACCAACTACGGAACACTGAATGGAACGAAAGACCGCAATTTCCGGACAGCTTTTGTGAGGTTTCAGTTGTACATTTCACTGTGCAGAGAGTGTCAATGCTCAATATAGAACCGAGTGGTTGGTTACAGAATTAAAGATATGGAGATATGTTCTAGGAAAAAAATTCCTTTATTAAAAAAGGATTAATCGTGCAGGCTGCTCTTTTAAAGAGAATTTAGTTTTCCTTCTTTTTATCTTCATAGCTATTGCTGCCTGCTAATGAAATTTCAGAACGTTTAAATCCAGCCAACTAACGTTACAAATTCTTCAAAGAGTCTAGACATCAAACGGATTTTACAAAGGTTTTTACGGCGTTCGAGGGTTTTGTATACACTATTTTAAAAACAAGATATCAAAGGTTCTTTTTTCATGTTTTATGTAATGACTTTCTTTGAAGAAAGTCGTCGTTTCATTATGGTTCATTAATTTAATTGAAAAAAATCTAGCATATAATTTTGCTGGACAAAGCTCGACCTACATATTATATTTAAATGGGCCTATAACAGTTTCAGCATCACCGGCGTGACTAACAACCACAAGAAAATAAAATAAAATCTTATTTTACTGAGCTTTTCAATTCCTTTACGAATTCCCGGAACTTAATCGAGTAATTCCATATATAGAAAAGAATATAGTCCTTTTCTCTGTGATTAAAAGCAATATATCATATACTAATTAAAATAAGTTTAAACATTTCAAACTAATATATTTTAAAATCTTAGTTACAGACATATGCAGATTTATTATGTCTAACCACTGGTTTTTACACGGGTTTAAACAACCAAGGCACTTTTACGTGGTGCTTTTAATGCTAGTAAAAAAAAGTGATCACTCCAAAACATTTTTGATTGAGATAAAATCTCTCTTAATCACTCAAAACATTCTATTTAAAAGTGAGAAAGGATTCAAAATTTGAATTAGTTGACAATACTAAGAGATTTACAGACATGTTGTAATGCATTACTTTGTGTAAAGTAGGCTTACATTGTAAGACATTACTTGTAATTAGTGTTGTTGTACGAAAATATGTACTAATCCCATTACATTAGTATGGGAGTATTCGAGATTACTTCTTAATCTTGAAAAAAAAAAATCGATTTAATATATATTAAGGTTTTTTTTTTACTTTACCATGAATAATATCCGTCAAAACAGGACGGACTAGATCCAAACATAGTTTTCTAAAAATAAATTATTCATAGCATAAATTACGGTACTTTATTAATATTCAAGATCATTATGTAATACTTACATGGAGAGTTGATAGCCACTTTTTACTATACATAATAAGTATATAAGTCTACAAAAGGACATGTTTGATTTTAGGGATAGATATATAGGTGAACGCTACACTACCCAAATATATTAATCATGAAAATGTTTGTACATTATGTAATAGAATTGTAATAAATTTCTGTTGTGTAGCGTTCGCTTGTTTTTAAGTTATATGGACATGTAATATTTTACCTAAGAAAGTACCTTTGTAAAAATAACTGAATAGAGAGTCACGTGATTGTTAACTATTATAATAGTTACCACTAAAGTGTATGTATGTAGAATATAAAATAAATTAGAACATATGACAATTTTACAATATATTATTATATTATTTATTTAAAAATAAACCAATAAACTAAATGTCTACTTTAATAACATAACATCTTTATTAGACTACTTACATATGTGAAATTTCAACATGTGACATGGTTTGAAAACACCATATAGGTTGAGTACTTAAACATATTTGGTGGCTAATTAAGTCAATCTATAGGCCACCCACCCACACGTTATCATGTTGTATGGGGGTGAGTAAGGCCATAAACAACATTCATCTCTAGGCAGTACATCTGTTAATTAAGTCAATCTATAGGCCACCCACCCACAAGTTATCATGATGTATGGGGGCGAGTAAGGCCATAAACAACATTCATCTCTAGGCAGTACATCTGTTAATTAAGTCAATCTATAGACCACCCACCCACACGTTATCATGTTGTATGGGGGTGAGTAAGGCCATAAACAACATTCATCTCTAGGCAGTACATCTGTTAATTAAGTCAATCTATAGGCCACCCACCCACACGTTATCATGTTGTATGGGGGTGAGTAAGGCCATAAACAACATTCATCTCTAGGCAGTACATCTGTTAATTAAGTCAATCTATAGACCACCCACCCACACGTTATCATGTTGTATGGTGTGAGTAAGGCCATAAACAACATTCATCTCTAGGCAGTACATCTGTTAATTAAGTCAATCTATAGACCACCCACCCACACGTTATCATGTTGTATGGGGGTGGGTAAGGCCATAAACAACATTCATCTCTAGGCAGTACATCTGTTAATTACTCGAATTGTGGATGTGTGAAAGGTATCCAATTGGCTTATACCCGATATTATGCTTCATACTCACAGACAACCCTGACAACTACTTATTTATAAGCAACAAAAACTGTAATGTGATCATGTGTATACAGTTTTAAATTTTGTAATAAATATATGTCTTAGATATGAATTGTTTAAAGTGCATTAAAAATGTACTTAATCTCCATTTAGTGGTTTATCTTGAATATTTAGGAAAGTATATTAAATTTACTACATAAATGTAGTTAGGTTTGAATTTTCAGACTTAACTACCTCCCAAGTTTCAGTATAGGTAAATAAAACAATAAAAATCATTACTTAATACCAAACTATCAAATATATAGTGTACTTTTACAATACATTGTTTTATTTACTTGGAGTTACTATAAGTAAAGGGTTGGTGGTGGCAGCAGTGGGTCAAGGTTCGATTCCCGGTGCAATTATAAACAAATTTACCCCTGTAACACTCACATGGTTTGTAGGTCACGTTAGGCCAGTTGTACAACGAGCCTATAAAACTAAAATAGGCTAGTCTAAGTAGGCTATTGAAACTCTGTCTAAATTAACCATATGTCTCCACCAAAAGCAATACCATTGTTATTATATTTAATAACCACTCATAATAATTGTTAATTTATTTCTTACTGATATTTACAGTCAAATAAGATCTGGTCGCTGAGTCATCTAAGGTGACATATGTTTACCCTGAATTAGAAGTACAGCAAATCCCAGGCTCGTTTGACTGTTAGCATGTATCTGTAAATACACTTTGTGCAGTACCGGTTCTCCTCCTTGCTCTGTCTACATAAGTTCTCAAAACAGATTAATAGTCTATGAGGAAAGGTTAAAAGGGATATCTTCATTCCCTTAAATATATAATACTTTCACTAGCGTACAATCGTGTCAGTCAATTTTAACAAAAAAGGTATAAATTTGGATGAAAATATTTCATCATACAACTATTAGAAAGTACTAATTCATAATATTGCAACTCGTAAAATCGGCATAAAGTATTATGGAAAAAATAGATAATAGGTTCGGCTTTCAATCTTTTTAGTGACAACTTAATAATTGCCATCGACGTAGACACTGCTATAGCAGTTATTTTTACCACAAGACCGTGTTAACTGGTGAACGATAATAATTTATTATATTCAGATAAGATAAATGCCATAATTTACATAAATATTTTAATGTAAACCATATACATACTACATACAATTTCTTTAAAGTATTTTAAACAAGCAAAATAACTGGTAACTTTACTTTTAAATCTAAAACATTTTTATAATTTTGAACTAAAGACAGTGTTACAAACAAAAGAAAACATTGTTTTTTTAATTATGAATGTCTTTTATGATGAGGGTAGTTGAGTTACTATACATCTTACTACGGTAAAAAAATTGACATTTCAATGTTTTATATCCAAGTACGGCCTTGGATATAACAGAATAAAAAGTGCCTCGCTCAGGGCTATAATGTTCCCTTGCGATTGTTACTATTTCAAAATAATGCATGAACAATAAAGAGAGACGTAATTCAACTGTGTTCCCTCGTGATTTTAACTGGACAAAACGTATGTAAACATAAACAGTTGATATATTGAATGAAAAATGGACAGAAATACGACTAAAATTTTCCCTTGTGATTGTTGCCATAAATAAAAATAGCATAAACAATAAAGAGAGAGGTAATTCAATTGTTTCCCTCGTGATTTTTAACCGTGAAAAACTTGTGTAATCATAAACAGTCAACGTCATGAATAAAAAATGGACAGCATTTAGGACTAAAATGTTCTCTTGTGGTTCCTTGCCATACATGAGTGTATACTATGCATGAGGAGTCCACCCTTACCAACATGATGTTTTATTTTAAGGCCACAATGGTCTGGTAGTTTGTTAATGTATATAACGTTTTGTTGAAAATAGGTTTAACTAGTTAGAAAAAGACCAGTCCAGGGTTTTTGAAATGTACTCAAATGTTTTTAATATTTATACTACTCGGCATTTAATATTTGTATTTACTGATTTAAGTACATTATAAAACAGTTTATTTAATATTAAATATTCTACTTAAACTCACTGATACTTTTTCAGAATAAAATATCGTAACTATTGAATTAACGTTTAAGAAACATCCATTTGTCTTTTTTTTAGTATAAACTTAAATATGTGCTATACAATTGCAGTACAAATTTTGAAGTGTACGAGTTTGCAAAATATATTCGACTTATATAGCTAAGTAGGCTATTGAAACTCTGTCTAAATTAACCATATGTCTCCACCAAAAGCCATACCATTGTGATTATTTTTAATAACCACTCATAATTGTTAGTTTATTTCTTACTGATATGTACAGTCAAGAAATATGTAGTTTCGATATACTAAACATGTTTTGTATACTAAACATATACAAGTACAGTATATGTTTAGTTTCGTTTCCTTACAACATCATAAATATAACTGAACATACCCTTTTTTTAATAATACAATTAAGGAAAAACACCAAAAGCTCACTAAGGGACAAACAATCTTATCATATATGGAAAAACTTCCTAACTTGAGCTAACATTTCAATCGCATTATTTACAGTTTAAAGAAAATAAGGCAGTGGTATTGTTTGTCTACTGTTTGAACCCATCTTAAAAGTAGTTGTCGTTTGATATTGAGTCATTTTTCCCACAATTGGAAGTTTGCTATGCAAAGATTACTGTGAATTTCTTATGAGCAAATTAGCTCAGAATATAACACAGTTTGGTTAGGTTAATATCAAAGAAAATTGATTACATTACGTATATCCAATTAATTACCATCAATTCTCATTTAAGTCCATTCAGCCCCTGGAATACAATATGCCGTTAGATATTGGCCACTACACAATTGGCAATGCGGTTAGTTATCCTTGGTGCATAGACAATATCGCTATCCCCAGAGCAGGCTGTTATTAGTGCAATTAATTACTGATGTTGCATTATAGTTAAATATTATGAATAAAACTAAAACTGATATATTTACCTCTATAAATAGTAGTTGGTTTATCGTTGGTGCTATAAAAAAGAAGAATTTTTAAGTCAACTTTAGATATTTAGAGTTTAATACTGTAATTATAAATTAGTTATTTACATTTAGAAAACCAGTTTTTCATCAAAAGTTTTGCATTAATTGACTTTATTAAAAATAATAAAACACAAAATAATATAAGGGATTGAAATAAAAAGAAATAACTAGCCCCTAAATAAAAATAAATAAATCTTTTATTTGAATTTTATCAACTTATCCATCTATGTTAAGTAATATTTACAAATTCAATATTTTTGATATATTTTTGTACAATTTTTTTATAATCTCAAGATAAAATAGTACAGTAATAGGCGAAAATATATTTATACAAATGTTGTATTAATTAATGTAATAAATTAAACATTTAAATTTTTAGTTTAACATTTACTTTAGTGCACTAGGAAATGTGATATTTAACAAGTACTATCAAACTAAAGTCACATATGCCTTATTAAGTGCTTAAGTAAGTTAATACCACCGTACATGTATGGGAGGGTGGGTGAGTTAACACCATCGTACGTGTATGAGTGTTTACGTAGGTATTTTAGCAACTGCTATATCTATGTAAAATGATTTAAGTTACTACCAGCTAAGTTGAAAGTAATGGTTTTCACTAATACTAGCAATCTCCTTAAAAAAATATCTTCATTCTTATAATAATTAAATGACGTGTTTGAATCAATATCTCTGGAAATATAATGCAAATTAGCTGAAAAACAATTAATATTTTGCTTATCATAACCTTTAAGAAAGCTATTAACTATATCCTCTGAATATATGTCATTACCATCATATAATTTCTTTTTCTTAGCCAGAATATGTTTTTTTTTAATTAAAATTTATATATGCTGTTTTATTATTAACCTCCGTTACGCGTTTTAAGCAACTAAACGTTTATTTCAGATCTTATTTAACTCAAACCGTGTGGTATATTTCTAAAGCAAGAAGTGAGATTCCAATATCCAACGCCTTTGACACATTTTTAATTCATTTTACACAGCAGTTGGTGTCACCAGTCTCAAAGCTTAAAGCATAGAAGGCCTTTAACAACCAAATGCTTTTATTTTCCAGCCTCTAAAATATTTTATCTTTAAAATATTGGATCATACAATATGAATGTTCTATTTTTATTTCAGCATCTTTTTACATGAAAGCTATCACTCTTATTTGTATATCTCTTTCTTTATATAGTATATTTAATTTTTTTATGTGAATTCTTATATAAATAACTTTTAAAATGTATTGTATGGGTTAAAATGTATTGTATGTATGATATATGTTGTAAAATCTTAATAGAATACATTTAATTGTAAAATGAAATAATTATAATTATGCTATATTTGCAAGAGCTCTATTAGATGCTTTGGGTACTTTTTTTTAATGATTTAATATACTTTTATATGTATTATACAGGGTGGGAAAAATATGGAAACGCATTCACAATAATATTATTTTATTTTTCATAAATAATTTGATAAATTAACTGTATTGAATAATTTTGTTCCATGAAGTATAATTGTTGATCAGCGTTATTTACTTATAAGCGTAAAATATCGAAGTAATAGTATTGTTTAAATTAGCTTCTTTGAAATTCAAACGACTGCTACTC
This sequence comes from Stictocephala bisonia, assembly GCA_035578905.1. NCBI lineage: Eukaryota > Metazoa > Arthropoda > Insecta > Hemiptera > Membracidae > Stictocephala > Stictocephala bisonia. The sequence continues at coordinate 1,178,765 of JAQJVL010000028.1, forward strand.
TGGAAGGTATAAACCTTTCAAAGTACAACTGGGGGAAATATTTTTTTCTCTAAGTTAGCCCTTTCATTTAATACTAAACTTGACCAAGGGTTACATTGAAGATTTTCGTTTAACTCCTCATGGACCGTCCTCCTGAAATGATGAGTGCTCTTTTGAATGGTCCCTCAAAAAAATTTATCTTTTTAGCCCATAACTAAAACATACAGCTGTTGTATAAAATATAATTATTTATTTACAATATAGAATAAGTATTCAATAATATTATGGTAAATACAACATATAACGTATAAAAACATTATTTAAGAATGTACAAACAAAATTAGCCCTAGTTCTCTAACCCACCACCGTATTTCCACAAGACACAATTAATCATCATGAAAATTTTTTATTTTATTGAATGAGGGTCTTTATTTATCACACATGTTTGGACAACATGAAGTTGCATGGAAATCTAACCTCTATTTAATTTTCACCAAAATCAGTTCTAAAAGCTTCTTGATTATATATTTCTAATACTCACACGAAGTTTACTATGCACCTACTAAGTGCAATGGACAGCACTATGGTAAGGGTCGTACAGTAAACAAATCGGTTTTTACATTAGACGTGTTAGTTCGTAATAAATCACTAACTGAGAACCAAACAGTTTTAGTTAAAACGGAATGTAAACGATTTTAATACAGTTCAGTTAGTCAATAAAGAGGAATTCAATATCTCAAGATTACTGACGTCTCAGCTGGAGAATATTTCATCGACTCAAAACACATCAGACGACTTAACCCTGGAATATTGTGATATACTCGGTAGCATAAACTGCTGCATAATGACAATATCACATTATTTGCTTCGAAAGAATCGATCGAAAACGTACTTTTTGAAAAATCATAAAACAAGTCGTAAGTTTTCCACCCACAAATATTTTATTTGTATATAAACTGTTTTTGATACTATAAATACTAACCGCTCAAAGATACTACACTTTAGGAGTATGTGAAACTAATATATATAAAATTAACTAACTCCTTTCATTTTTAGAAAAATACTAAACTTGATGTGGTATTACATATACAGTGTTATAGAACAATATTACTGTATGAATTTATATTTTGCTTGGGTAAATTACAGTATATGTGACACCATGTTATATTTTAAAGCGCATAAAAGTAATACAAATTATATTATTTTTTTCAGTATCATTGGTTTCAGAAAATTTTAGGAAAAAAGTAAATGGAAAAATTTTAAATTTGACTATCTTCTCCCCTTCATGGCCTGCCCATCCTGCCCACCCATAAAATACGTTCTAACAATAATACGGACCACCCGTAAACGTAAAATTTTATTAATTTTATGTATAATGGTAAAGTTTATGTATGTTTTAACTAAAAATATAGTAACTACCAACTTTAATAACTAGAGTAGTAAATAATTTTTAAATAATCATATGAAACAAAACTATAAAAAAGAAGAGATACTAGTTAAAAAAATAATATTGCAATTTAAAATTCGTATACAATTAAACGTAGAAAGCCATCCAACTTAATAGCTTAATACAGTTTAAAGGAGCTCTCTTCAATAAAATTAGCTATTTAAGTTCAAGAATTCTGTTTTGAACGTAGTAAATTAATAACTAAAAATAGTACTAATATATATACTGTATATATAAAAATTATTAAAATCTAAAAAAATAATTAACTACTTACTGTTTGTAAACCGTGTATAATCCATAGCCCAAAAATATGTACACCTCAAACTTAAAGGATAAAAAATTAATATACGTAATGTATACCGATAGAATACAGTAAGTGTATTAAACTTCTTGTTGCTATGAAGGATAAAACTAAACAAGTAATCAACTGCAATCTCAACTCTAACAAACCAAAACATATTTCAATTATGTGTACATTCACACGAGAATTGCTCCACAGTTCCGTGTTCCCAATATACCAGTAATCTATCTCTGCCTCATATCCCACATTCCTTACACTCACTGCTAATTAAATTGGCAAACTATCAGGGTTTGCGACATGACAGTTCACATATTTACGATTGTCATCAAATAATAACTATAATTTAATATAATAGGAAAAATAATTAATCCAATATACGTTTCCTATTTCCATTGTGAATCTTCCTTGTAATTCAGTAACAACCAACACATATGATACCACACTTATAACTTATTTTATATATAAAAATTATCTTCATAGATTCTCTGCAGTGTTTGCTACTAGCTATTTTGAGACTAGCATACTGTGGATTTGCCATACATTAATGGAAACCAAATAAAAACCTGTAAGTTCTTAGAGAAACAATATATATTTCGGTACAGTATTAAAGGATTTAAATTTATAAAAGACAGTAACAATAATTAACATATGTACCTAACGAGCTAAATCAACATATAATGTACTTGTAGATTTACGCAGGTGATTGTATTTTTCTGAGTTACTTAATATTGCATACATGTTCATAACTCTTTTTGTATTTATGAACCATTGTAATTAAGTATATTATATTTACTTTCATTAACTATATATTGAAAAAAATATGTTCTAACAGAATCAAAGATTATATAAAAATTTATTCATTTTGTTTTATTAGCCTCCAGAACTGTTATATTATTAAAATAATACTAGTTTAGATTACCTTTTTCTGTCATAAAATTCTTCAATTACATTACTGCTATGTACATTTCAAAGCATATAAAGCTTTATCATCAGACTTCCAAAAACGACACTGTTTATAACATTAAACACTAAAATTATAAAACACTAAAATATTTAATATGTTTAAATGTTTTAATGTTTGTAGGCCTGATGAATAAGCTTTATATGCTTTGAAATGTACATAGCAGTAATGTAATTGAAGAACTGTTACGTCAGAAAATGGTAACCTAAACCAGTATTATTTCTATTATATAAAAAGTGTTAATTAATTTTTAAATTGAAACAAGAAGGCATTACAGGTATTACTAGTTCCTGAAATGTCTAGCAAATATTACAATTAAATTTTAAAGTACATTGAATTGGTTACATCGTAATTCTCAAAACTAATAATGGAAACTGGATTCCGATTAAATGGAAACAAGTCTCTACTCCAAATTTATAATTTATTATATTCTCCAAATGGTATGTTACTCCAAATTCATTGTTAGTTATTCCTTCTACTTTTACTGGGAAATCTTGTAAATTAAAGTCGTGAAAAGTGATGCAACTGTGCAAATAGAGAGGACAAATTAGGGAGGGTCATTTAGGAAATATATTTTAGTCCATGGAAGATAAGCTAGTACTCTATTTTAGGACATTAACGTGAGCTAGTAGTCTATTTTAGGACATGAACGTAAGCTAGTAGTCTATTTTAGGACATAACGTAAGGTAGTAGTCTATTTTAGCACATGACGTAAGCTAGTAATCTATTTAGGACATGAACTTAAAAGCTAGTAGTCTGTTTTAGGACATGAACGTAAGCTAGTACTCTATTTTTGGACATGAACGTAAGCTAATACTCTATATTAGGACATGAACGTAAACTTGTACTTTATCTTAACAGATATTATGCGTATTTAAGACAAACAAATGTATATTACGTAGCATGTAAATATAATATGTACAGGAATGAACACAATTCAAAGTACATACGTGGCGTATTGATGTGTACAGGGACGTTTTGTATTGCAATGGTAACTAATATTTAAATCAAATTGACAATAGTAAATAAAGAATAGGGTTCACAGATAAATAGTTTCACAAAAATTTTAATTTTCCATTTTCAATAATATTCGATATTATATATTATAATATTCGTTTATTTCCAAAATATGTAAGTTTTAATATATACTTTAAGTACGAGGTGAAAATGCCAAGTGTAATATTTTGTGTAAAGTACTCGTACTACGTTACAGGAAAACATGCAAACCGTTCTTGGTTGATAAACTTTGTATATAAATAAATATTTCAGTAAAATTTTACGTAATTGAATGTAATTTTTTACGCTATATTAAGTAAAATAAAAATTATATGATAGTTAATTTGAAATATATTTAATATAAGACATAATACAATTTCTATTTAGACTATTTAAGTATATATTTAAACTTTCCCTGGCTATTGGGCTATTAATAAATAGTCTTTTCTGAGCTCAGTTGAACTCAGATAGTAACAAAACTCGTTCATCTACATTCATGACAATCATTGGAAATCCATATTTGCCTATAAATTGACGATCGGTGTCTTACGAATAAATAAATAAATAAAAATAAAAAAGACTATAATTAATTGATACTTTTAATAATATAATTAATACAACAACACAAACACACGAAACAGATGTACTGTATTGCTATTTCTTAGTTTGGTATAAACCTTTTTATGTAATACAGTTGTTGTCTATTGGAAAAACCACTGCGATGTATTGAAACATTCAGCATTCAATATTGAATACTGATGGGAGGCCCCGGTAGTTGCAGGGAATGTTTAAGCCATATTGTAAATTCCAAGAATGTTATATGGATAAAATCCATATTGAGTTAAAGATAGAAAATCACGTTATTTGACTAATACCATTATTTATTGATTATTTAACGTCATAATATAAAGTAGGCTTATACCGACAAGTAAGTATTTGAATATTTTACATAAATCTAAATCCACTAAAATATTTAAAAACCGATTAGGGAAAATATATTTGACTTTAGAATATGGTGTGCATAATGTTTAATTTGACATTTATCTTAAACACTGAAGGTTGCAATATATATTATCAAAATTAGTTACTTGAAAGATATAATTTAATTTTTAGGTTATAAGAGAAAGAATTATTATACAGCTTTAATAATTTTGTATTAGGACTGAAGTCACTGATCATCAAGATATAGATAAAGATGGATCGCGAATAAAATAGTCTAAATAGGTTGTATGTTTAATGCGATGAAAACACAAATTAATATTGGTAATGAATGACTCCCCCTCCCACCCATGCACATATTGTTTATCATTAACCCACCTACACTATAACCCACCGTATCATACATGTATGGTATTGTTGACTCAACCATAAATGCAGCAGTGGTAAAAACAGAATACGTGTCATACAGTCTCGAGGACTGAGGTATAGCCAGACAACTAACCATTTATACACGTACGGTGGTGATGACCGACCCATGTACAGTAGATACGAACCCATACTCAGTGGTGATAAGTTGTATGAATAAATTTAGACTTTTTAAAACCAAAAGCCAAATTGAAGAGAATCGATGCTCTTTTTAACTTAGATGGGTTTTAATTTTGGTCGTCCGGTTTGCCTTTGGCTTTTATTTCAGTCTAAAAGGTTTTTAAAACGCTAATAGAACAATTATACAAACTCAAAAATTGTACACCCACATTCAAGTTACATTGAAGTCTCTTTATATTTTAATCAAATAAAGTTGCGTGCAGACGTCTTAACCATATTAAGCTAAAGTTAGTGTTAATGTTTGAACTTTCCAACCTTCGGTAATAATGTACGATTTCAAAGAGAACAGTGCTTTCAACTTACGTTAGCTGGTTTAGACTCTATTGTCCTTGCTTGTTTTGTCAAGATTATTTTAGCTTAGACGCTCGACGTATTTGAAGTGAGAACAAATGTTCAGCATTGAGCTTTTGTTTATGACAATTTTAAAAAGAAAGTGCTTAAATATTAATTTAGTTATACTTTGAGACATACCTGGACGGAGAAGAAAATGTTTAAGACCGTAAACATAAGCTAATAACTGTAAGGCCTAGGAATTAATTATTGTTCCAAAAATAGTATGTTTGAATTAATTTATATGTTTTGCATAAATTACCTTTAACACCATTGTTAAGGTTTTTTTATATTTTTAATTAATATTTTGTTGTTCGAAATTTAATGTATTACAATTGTATTTTTTGGTTATTCTAGGTTGAAATTTTATTGAATAATGTATCTTTTTATTATTTTGAAACAAGTAACTAATAAAAAAAATTGATATGAAATCAGTACACATGCTTTTTTTTAATGTTGCTTCTTAAAGGAGAAGCCGATCTCTATATTAATCTTATTCAATACTTGTCCTAAACACTATTGATATTTACGGGGAACCGATCAATGTAAGGAGAACCACTCACTACAGTACAAAGTGAATTTAACTGATGAAAAATTACATACAAGGGCAAGGAATCAAACATTACACAGGTTCAATTATACTTTTGATCTCTCGGCCACTGGCTCTCCAAATTATTACAAATATTAATAAGCAATTGCTTATCGAAGGGTTTTGTATCCATTTAACTACCCAAGAAAATTACTTACTATTATTTATTAAATAAAACCTATTTCATTATAATGTATATCTTAATAAAATAAATATTTTTTTCTTATCAATAAATATCAGGGGTGCATGTACAATAAATGTTTATTTAATTCGACAGGATAAATGCAATGATACAACGTAACGACATTGGATGATTGTGGTGTAATTAACATCATCTGGGTATGTGTTTGGTGAAAATTACAAAGCTACAAAGTATTAAATCCCATACTTTAGTTTTATTGAAGCTTTACAGTACACATTTGATCGTTCTGTAAACTTTTTACATAAATATATGATTTAAGTAAACGTACGTATTGTTATATCACATTTTTACATATGAAACATGTTTATAGATTATAAGCATTTTGTTTGCAACAACTAATCTACTCCTAATAAATTAGATTGAAGATTGATTAAGCTATTTGATAATTTATTACATGATTGCTCCAGGCTATGTATGATATAAGTAAATAATATATATTAAGATAATCATTAATACACTATGATTCTACCCAAATAAAACATAAAAAGTCATATTGTATTCTGTGCGTTATGCAATTATATGAATAATTATGTACCCATAACATTTTCCCAAAAGCTAGGCTATTGTACCGAGTTCAAATAAAATCGATATTTTTATTCCTGGTAACGTTGTATTTAGTTTTAAAATATTGTATCTTTACTTCAATGATTATAATTTGAGATATTTGTTATGTATAAATTTACATTTGTATACAATGCATAATATTGTTGTACTTTTCTCAAACTTAAACATCCTCTATGGGTTAACCATTTAAAATCCTTAAGTTCCATGATCTGACAATTAAAGATAGCTAAATTTAAAGTTTCAGTTACAAATAAACTTCAATATAGATTCTCTCATTGGTCAAATGTTTGCTGTAAAATTCGGTATTTTTAAGTCTGATTAAAGTCAGGCAGCAAGTTAAATACTAGTTTTACACTATCCATGTTTAATTATGTCTTCTATTGGCAACGTACATGATGAATGTAATTTGTTGTAAATAATATGAACTAAACATATGATTATATTAGACCAAAATCATGGATTTACATTAAATTAAAAATGTTTTTCATTGTACATAACGTTCATTGTGTTCAGCATGTTTGATGAATATAGTGTCAGTAACTCCTTTCATAAGCAGCTTTGTAATATCACATTCAGTTATTATATTTAACTCTTAGGTTGAATATTTATAGTATTATATAATGTTAAATATGAGGTCGAATGGTACCAATCTGACTAAATGAATCCTGTAGTTTCATGATTGTAACACACCCTGAAAATAAAAACATGTCTACTGGATCAAACAAGTCAAAATTGACACAATAATAGCCAACGGATAATTAGATGATACTGAAAAGCGCAACAAGTTATGAAATCTAAAACCGGGAAGTGGCATGACGAAAGAACAAATAAAAAAAAATCAAAAAGAAATAAAAAAGAGTATTGCAACGTATACAGTGAAATAATAAAAATAATTATTGGGAAAATATAAAGAAACAATAAAAATATATGCAAAATGTCAATAAAAGAATAAATGCACTTAAACAATTCAGAATTATTTACTATCATAATTTGATTGCAAAGGTTGACTGCGTAAGAGCCTTTATATATTTTATAATCTTAGAAATCGAGGGTTTACGTAGACAACTAATATAATTTTCTTAACATTTGACACTATATGTAAAATAAATACTTCGAAAATAGTTCAGCTGAATTTGAATATTGAACTTAGTTTTAAAACAATTCAAATACACTTTATTTTTAAACAAGTAACTAACTACCACGTAGGTACAAACTGGCATAAATTCAAATTATTTTACCCTAGTTCAATAAGTCAATAGAAAGGGAATTCAATATCTGAAAGTTTAGGAGAGTTTTCTTGTCGCAGCTGGAGAATATTACATCGACAGACGACTTTTAACCTTATGATATTGTGATTTCCTTTACACAAGGCAGATTTTGGCTTAAACTGGTCCACAGATCTAGTTAATGTCACATTATTTCACCCATTCTTATGTATATACAACTGTAGTTAGTATATACTTGAAATAGTCTAAATTAAAAAATATGTTCTAAGTACGTTTATCTGACATATTTGAAAAATAAGATGACTCTTTTAGTTTCAAATTCAGAACACAAACAAAAACAAGTTTGGATTAAACAGCTCATATTAAAATTTACAATCCATTAACTACCTTCTTTAATATTAAGACATTTAATTATTACAAGCATGTTAAAATAATCAATAATATATCAGAAAAATACGAAAACATATGTATGCTAGTTTAAATATTCCTATTGAACAATACAATTTAATAAATATATAAATATAGAAGGTTATCCAAAGTAATTGCATATTATTTAATAAAAAGTGCTTTTAAAAATTATATTGGCTATTTTCAGTTTGAAAATTATTTTTAATACGTAATTATGTGCCTTGTATAATAAAGGAAAATAGTGAAATCTTTAAATATAATTAATTTACTATAAAAAGTACACAGCCTAACATAAAAATACGTTCACCTCAACCTAATACCATTATATAATAAATATATACTTAATTTATGCTGATATTATGCAGTATATTCCTTAAATTTCATAATTCTATGACGTCTAGTAATGATTTAATCAAACAAGTCTTCAACTGCATTCATAACTCTAACAAAGCGAAACACATTTCAATAAAGGTTCCTTCACATGAGAATTGCTCCACGGTTCACAACATACCAGTAACCTATCTCTGCCTCATATCCCACATTCCTTACACTGACTGCTAATTAAATTGGCAACCGATCAAGTTTGCCGACTTGACAGTTCATATTTGCTTTTTAAGCCAATCCAGACTAGACTGAATATAATATGAAAAATAATAATTATAATATTCTTTTTCCCATTTCAATTCTTGTATTTAATTTAGTAAAAACCAACTCTTATGTTTCCACGTTAAAACTGTCTTTAGAAATAAGAATGAACTTCATAGAACTCCTGTAGTATTACTTTTTCTGCTGCGAGAAATTTAGTTCTGGGTTTAAGTTATGTGGCTAGATTTATTCAATCTAAAAATCAACCTATAAAGTCTTAAATACAATCACTTACATCTTTAAATAAAATTTAAATTATTTGAATTTGTAAACAGATAGTAGTAATTAAACAACGAAACAAAACAAGTGACTTTTTTTGAATTTGCTAAAATTTTCATATGTTCTTTTACTGTTCCAGTAACGTTGTAACCAAAATAAATTATACTACAGTACAACATATGTATTTTAATTATTCGTATATTTACAATAATATCGTCCTACTGAATCACAGATTGAAAATTAATTCTATTAATACATTTTATTTTCAAACAAAACGCATTACTGTTATTACAAGTTCCATAAATTTCCTGACAATATTAGAATTTAATTTTAAATTTCATCTCATTTCTTTAATCAGAATTCTCAAAATTAACAATGGAAACTGATTCTAATTCCCTCTTTATTGACAGTAAAACATATGGTGGACTTTCCTTGTTAACTTACGCAGGCAAATACAGTGAAGTATAAATATATACTTTTATTAAAACACTTAATGAAAAAAATGACGTGATACTGTAAACGAGGTTCTCATGGAACTTATTATTTTTTATATCTTTTGAGTATTCTTCTTTCTTTATTCTTCTAACCAATTAAAGCCAATATAGTGTTAGTAATTAAAAGTAGGTAAAGTAGACACGTTTTTATATTGCATAATTTAGTTAATTAGTTCTAGTAAACATATAAAATTCAAACAATGTTCTTGTAGTCAGAGAAATAGCAGGACTAGTATGGCTCATATAGTGTCCCGTTGGCAAGGCAACTAAACTTCGTTAACATTAAATACAATATACAAATATTATGCAGTGCAAGTAAACGTCACACAAAAACATTGTATTGCAATATAAGCACAAAATGTACAAACATATTACAATACAAGTACAAAATGCCCAAATATTGTGGTGATTGATTTCGGTGAACCACGCTCACCTTCCTCAGACCAGAGGGATTCACAAAAGAACCAGAATTATTTTGTGAATCTCTTTGGTAATATATTTGTGGTTGTATTGTAGTATATTTGTACATTTTGTGCTTATATTGTAATAAATTTGTGTTGTGTGACGTTTACTTGCACTGTATATGTACCAACACATATTATGCTAATTAAAAAACTATTATTAAATATTATACATAATTTTTACGTAATTTTAATGTTTATGGCTGTAAAACTAGTTTAATAAGAATGCTATTCTTTTGAATCCATAAAACGTAACATAAATATAATTGAACGATTAAAATTGCTCCTAAAAGTACATTTTAAAACGACAGTTACAACTATTATTGCAAATATTTTCCCTCGGTGTACTATAAAAAAGATGACATTTATTTTAAAATATATGATGCCTGATCTGATGTGTCATTCTGTATATCACTGACGACTCTTTCAAGCATTTTTGTATGGCTTTGACTTTTACGATCAACAAAGTAAAAACTTTATTAAATTATCTAACAACGTCAAGTGGAACTCGATTATCGTTGTCTTTGTTAAAAATCGATCCTTGCAGCACTGACTGAGTGTTGTTTACATCCTTATTGGCTTTCTCGTTCAAATGTTACGTAATGTTATAAATTACAAATAAGTTCTCATTACTCTGCATAAATGGATATAGCAGGAAAACGATCGTCACTCTTTTGGTTAGTTAGTGTCATTATATTAGGAACCATTAAAAAATTTCTTGTTAGCCAACATCATCGGTTGTAGCAGTTTATCATCATAAATTCTGTAATTTTATTTTAAAAAATTTGTTGGAATAAAAATTAATATGTGCACATAAATGTATGTTTTGTTTTTATGTAAGCTGTTTGGATAAGTTAACAGCTGTTTCCCCTAACACACTCATAGACACTTATTTCATATTTTCAGACTAGCTAAACTAATCAATTGAATTTAAGTTAAGGTTAAGTTAAGTAAATTCTTTACCAAGACTTATCTTTCACGTATTTTATCTTTAATATCAGAGTGTACCTTTCTCAACTATAAATAATATTATTTTACCAATTATACTCCGATAATCTACAAGGTTGTTTCAATAACAATTAACTGTCATGATTTCACTAAGTTTTACCAGTATTGGAAATAAAATTATCACCTGTTAAAAACCAGTTTTTTATAATTTGGGCTTCTAAAGTTTGGTGAATGGATATGTGGGCTACAGGAGGTGTACTAGTTAACTTTTTGTATTATTTATCTTAATATTATATTAGTTTTGTGTGACGATTACTCGTATAAACAATTACTTATACATATACGATTTTCGCTTTTTTTGTTATTGTTGTAAATTAAATTGAGATTTATTGCTTATGTTTGTTATTAATTTAATATTATTTTTTTATTATTGATAATTTCATAATATTAGCAAATAATTATTATCGGTTTGTATAAGTATGCATCGAAATGCAAGTGATTTTACTAATATGCACTTTAAGTACTTATAATTTAATAAGTGACGTGAATTGTAGACGGTAAATTTCATAAACCACTTTAGGTTATTTGGCATTAAAATTAAACGCAAAGAAAATCAATAAGAGTGGACTCAATTTATACTCTATCATATTTGGACCAAAACAATTATGAGATTTAACTAAAGATAAATAAAATCATTTAAAGAATAAGAAAAAAGTTTCGTTTATAGAAACTGAATAAATAGTAATACAACATAGATGGAATTCACTTTTATCATATACCAAGGTACTGTAACAATAACACGTTAAACAATACAACTAAGGAAGGGTGAAAATAAGACGGATGACGGTCTACCCAAGACAATACTGTGGAAACACATGTATCGTGGTAGAATGTTATCTGAAGACAAGCTGTTATCAGTCCTTTCTCTGCGCCGTTATTCTGCAAGAGTAATATGATAAATGTGTAAAAATATTATACTCGTACTTAACAAGCATTGAATTGTCTAATCTAAAAGATGAATGTAACAAAATTATGCTGTTGTCATAATGTCATAGTGACGTCAACATCGTTATGTTGAGATATATTTACATAAATTGATACATTTCTTTGAAGTAGTCCTTTGTATTATCATTTTATGAAGGGCAAATATTACATTTTTATTTTTCGTATTTTTTATAAACGTATGTTATCTTAAAATAAAATGGTAACGCCTACAATTAAATAAATATGACTGTTGTATTAAACATACTCACAGTATGTTAGTATCCTTGTATGTTCCTTTCATATCCAAGGATCTCATCGGATTAGGAGAAGAATGTTCTTAGAAAATCCATATAGCAACCATATTTTTCACTGTATACTTTATTCTTACAACCAAGATAGAACTACTTGTTAAATAAATTGAGGTTTGTCAAAACTGCCATATTTAGATTCATTTACTAACGATTCATATTTTTGACCACATTTTCTGTGAGTATTTGTTAATATCAATTGGCATTAAATTGGATAATTTTGATATTGGTTATGACATTGGCCGCTTAATCCATTAAACTATTGTTTAAGTTGCTGACACATGACCAAAAATGCACCATAATATTTATCACATTTAAACATAAAAGTTGGCATTCAATTAAAATTAAAACTCACATCAATTTACCTAATTTCACTTAATTTACTCATTTTCCTTAATTTACTTTAATTAGTAACTTATGCTATATTTCACACTATATACAGGCATATTATTCCTTAAACCGGTAGTGTATAATAATTTTATGATAATTTTGTTAAAATAAATTCATTATATAATTTTTAAAAAAGAACATTATGTACATAATAATAATAGCTAACCAGCATACAAATGAAATGAAATGAAAATTGTATTTATTAGTGTAGTGCAGATAGGACTATTTAGTCCTCTCTTCCACTTAACCACACACACAAGCATATACACTTGAACACTAAACAAAATAAAACATAATCATGGAAAAGTTATTGAAGTATTCGTGCTCTATAGTCCTGGGAATATAAATATTAAAAATGTCATCTATAAAAACAAATACATTAGACTACATTTCACAAAATGTATTAAATAAATGCAATCGTATGGGCGTTACCAGTTCAGCAGTTTTATATATACAAGTAGACGTGGATTTTCAGTAGAATGTTTTATTTTGCTTCATTTATTTAATTTTTACAAAATATTATAAAAAACTACAGAGTGCTACAGATCATACTATAAAACAAACAGAGTAAACATAATTAACAAAATATCAATATTACTAATAATAATAAGATTTTAAAACTACAAAGACAATAAAAACCACTAGTGCTGGTTCAAAGATACCTTAACGCAATACATTAGCCATAAATAAAGAACATTTTTACATTAATAAAAGCAATATTACGAAATTTAAAATTGCTCTAACTGATGTAAATTCTACAATAATAATGGTAAGTTTTAATAAAAGCCATGATAGTAAAATTGCTTATGTATAATTTTAATTTCCAAATTCATGAATATTTAAGGTCATTTTTAAGAACTATCTAATTACTGAAGTGTAGACAGAAAAAGTTACGTATTCACTTTACATCATATTCTAAAAAGTAATTATTAAATCTTGTATAAAAGCCAGAGAAAATATGAACGTGTAAACAATATAAAATTTAAATTGAATGCGTTTTAGTAGTATCTTAAGATATAAAAAAATGCATAATTAATAAATGGAAAGCTCAATTTTGTTGTTGTTTTTTATTTGTTATTTTGTTGTGTTGTTGCTGTGAATGTGTTACATTTAAACCCTTGGGTACCACTAAGTAAAACATTAACAACAGAATATTTTTATAAAAATAATCTGAATAAAACTATTGACCAATACAACTAATTTAAAACGATTAAAACGTACGAGTATAGATTATTTTCGTGAAATAAAAACAGCAAAAGAAACAAAGAAAGGTGGAAAGAAGACAGATGGTGGTTTACTCAAGACAAAATACGTGGCAACGCATGTATCATGCTATAATGTTATCTTCAGACATGCTGTTATAAGTCCTTTCTGCGCAACGCATTTCTATAATAGTTAACATCATTAAGGTGTAAAGATATTATATGTGAGAGATTTTAATGAGTTCGAACATAAGATTCAAATATCAACAATTGCTAGAATATCATAGCTATAATAGTTTATTATAGCCAATTAAATAATTATCCTTATTTATTTATTAATCCAAAAAAGTACTTACTTTGTCTTCGATAGTAAAATGAATAGAATTTAGAATAATTTTTTTTTTATTTTGCCAACAATTACAACATTTCCATTATAATTTTTACAGAACAGTTAATACAAGTTATTATAAACTAATTAAATTTAAACTAAGGCAAAATAAAATAGGGATCCCCTAGGTATCCTGTGTTGGGATCGCCATCACTTGAATTAAATTATAATACAATTGTGCACTAGCAGCAAGACCGTTGCTAACAGATACAGAAAAACAAAATAACATATTCATTAGATTATTTCATATTTTCTGTGCAAAAAATAAAAATAAATAAATAAATAAAATTAAAATAATCAAGTACATTAATAATTAACTGATCCATGAACACAGTTAATACATTAATATTAAAACATACGAAGTCAAATAATCAAACTTAGTAACATGTCTATTATCTATTAAATGGGTATTGACATTAGATCTGTCATGCGGGAAGTATATCCAAATAAAAGGATCACATAGTTCTTGCGCTCTTTTACGGATTATGTAGCTTAAATAGATTCAGAGAGGCAGTTATATGGATTAAAGGGTAGGATATAACTTCTTGAAAAAAGATGACTTTATTATATATTAATATACAACATGACTTTTTGACCTTGGTCCAAATATAAATTTAAATTTTTTATCATAAATTTAGCTGTTAACAGACTATATGCTATAGATGTAATTTACGATTAGCTCTATATAAGATAAATAATACTGTTTTAGTTATTTATGTTGCTGCATGATGATCTTAGATAAGTGTGAATTTGATTCTAAGTTATTTTTATTTTTCTCATTATGAGAGAGTTATGAATGAGTGTGGATGACATTTGTAGTTTGGTTATCAAATGAGTTTAACTCATGCTCAGAAAAGGCAATTTATTAAAATCCCAATAGCACGGGTAAAAAATGGACCTACATCTATAAGTGGAGTCTGAACAACGTAGTATTGGTCTGACGTTCAGCTAATTCACAAGTCCAATACTTAGTTATCTCCCCTAAACAGCATCCAAACACTTACTACCGTCCATTACGGACAGCCAAGACTTCTCTTGGGTGTCCGTAGAGGCATGCAGGCACCATGGCGATGGCAGGAAACCAGAGGACCTAACATAGAACCTATCGCCTATCATCTCCACGACACTTCGTCCCTAAATGACTGGGTTATAGGACGCTTTAGTGTCGACATTATAAAATATTTAAATAATGTTTATAAAGTT
The DNA here is from genome assembly GCA_035578905.1 of Stictocephala bisonia. Classification (NCBI taxonomy): domain Eukaryota; kingdom Metazoa; phylum Arthropoda; class Insecta; order Hemiptera; family Membracidae; genus Stictocephala; species Stictocephala bisonia. The sequence continues at coordinate 1,194,555 of JAQJVL010000028.1, forward strand.
ATACTAGATACTAAAAGACTTATGTTCGGATGGGAAATACTGAACATATGTAGGGAGGAAATAATATTTTCTAAAATTAAAATTACGACCTTTTGTGTTAATCTAAGATATAAATCTTAATTCTGTTAAGAAGCTTCAGTTATTTATTACTTAATTGGATCTAAAAGAGAACCAAATACATACAAATAAATACTAAATTATGTCCATGCCCTTAATAAAGTACAATATTTTACCAATTTCTGAACAGATGTTTTTAATAATTTAGCTGTATTTTATTGTGAAAAAGAGTTTGTTGATCTAGCCTTCATTTTCAAACTATTCATAGCTTGCTTGGTATTTATTTATTTGCTTGGTTTTTAGGTAAAAGATACACCTTAAGAACTATATAAGTACGTTAGCCAACATAATATAATGTGATGATATGTTTTACAATAACTATATTATAGTATATTAATTCCAGTTTTTCCTTAGTTTCTGCAACAAATCAATCTCAATTCCAATTACGTTTTAAGGATTACGAAGAACAGAATAAAGTAGGTTATGTAAAAGCTCTCTTGCCCAAGGGGTTGACCTGAGACTAAAGGTTTAGCGTGATCCTATGATACGACTGGAGACCAAAGAACTAACCTGATCCCCTGATACGTCCAGAGGTCCTACACAACATTTCCATTTGGATCTCTCAGGCATTGAACTCAATACAAGTCAAGTTTGATATAAATACAACAACAATAGTGATTGTAGATAATTAATACCTAAGTTAAGAAAATAGCATCGCACTTAAGAAAATTGTCTTATGTTTTTACTAAACATTTATTCTTTAAATAGTTTAAGTCTGTCTGGCGTTTTAATAAACAATTGTATGGTAAACAGTTTATGTATAAAATAATAAAATATGATTTAAAAAAAATATATATATATATTTAAGAACGTAGGATTAATTTAAATTGTTAAATAAATAATTAAGTGTAATATCGAGTTTCAAATTACACATACTGTAAGTTTATAGCAAATTAACAGTTAGAATATTGTTCTATCTATAATGTTGATTTAAACTTAAAAAATAGTTATTATTTTATACAAACTTCAGGATTTATAATACCACTAACAAGCTGCTAACGTATTCTGTGTTTAAGAACAAACATTGCATTTTTCGGAATCATCTGATTAACGAGGTACAGTAACTTCACAGCAGTTAAAAGTTCTTGTTAATCAAATTGAGTACTTAACTGATTGTGACTTCCCGTTGTAAAATGTACCCAGTATTTTTTTTTTTAGGTTTTACAAATTTTTATTTTAATGAACTTCATCTCACTGTTAGAACAATAATTTCATTTATTGATCAATAAAATGCAAAGATTGAACAAAGGTACAGTACAAATGGAGCATTAAAAGGAACATGTTAATTTTGGTTGAAATATAGGTTTTCACGAATCTATGCACTTGTAACTTCTCTAAAAAAAATATTGTTGCTGTTTCAAAGTAGTTAACATTGAAATATATCATGAAAATATATAATTTCATCATATGTAACACTGTTTTTCCACGATAAATCGTAATTTATCTTGCTTACCAGTAAATTATACTGATTTTTAAATAGTTTTTTTTTGAATATATTTATATAATTTGATGTATATTTTCACGCTAGACTTAAATATGTGATTAGTGTTATTTTAAAATACCAATGTCATCCATACAAACAGTTTTTACTAACCTAATTAAACGTAGCCTTCACTAACATTCAAGAGTTGTGTTGAATTATGGTGCCTGACCTATCGGCGACTTCTCAGGTAGAAATTTAAAGGAATTCGTATTTTGTGGTTATTAGTTGGTATTTATAATTATCGTGTAATGGCCACTAATTGACGAAAGTAATATGTCCACAATATGTCGAGAAAATATGTTCATACACCTAAATGATTTTATAATTTATGTTCAGCTTTTAATTAAATGCTAAACAAAAAAAACACAAATAAAAATATTTAAAATAATGTAAATAAGTGATAAATAATAACAGTTCTGAAATCGATTTTTTAGATTATTTTGATGATGATACGTTATTCTTGCACAGTGAAAAGCTTAGCTTGTTAACTTGTATACACAATTCTTGGCTCATTTCGAACAGTGTTCATATTGTATTATGTGAGTGGACACTGAAATTGATCAATATGTTACTTTGTGCTTATAGAAAATTGGTGTTTTGTGAAGTTTAATTTGTCTGTGTTTCTCCCAACACAAATAGTTCTAATTACGTAATTATATATAAAACGTCAATTAAACTTAAAAACAATTATGACGATTACAGATGTTTATTTCCCTTAATGTATAGCTATACTTAATAAAATATTGAAACAATGTTTTTTTATTACATATAAATCTGAGAGCATTTCTATATGCTTCAGATTTAAACTGCCTTCATAAAACTAAAGGTCTCATATGAAGAGAAAATTACATCAATAGAGTAAGATTTTAATCAATTTACAATCATTCACGCAATTTTGATGTTTGAATCGAACAAGTGCTTCATAAATTAAAAACAGTCTACGTTTTCATTTCGAGGTAAACTGATTTTCTAGATGTGCAATTAAGTGGAAGTTTTCCATTGAAGGGGTAATTTAGCATTTCTATCGATAGATAACAATAGAGGTTCTAGGACGATGTATTGTTGTAGGTTGATGACAACTATTTACAGCCATAGGAAGTTACTGGTAGAGATAGGTTGGATGGTTTACTCCACATTCATAGTAAAACACAGTTTACAATTTACACTGGCTAATGTTTTCAGAAACAAAGTTACATATTAATATTTTTATAAAATACAGTTACATATTAATATTTTCATAAACTACTGTTACATACTAATGTTTTAATAAAATACAGTTACTTATTAATATTTTCATGAAATACAGTTACATATTAATGTTTTCATAAAAAAACAGTTACATATTAATATTTTCATAAACTACTGTTACATTCTAATGTTTTCATAAAAACAGTTACATATTATTATTTTCATAAAATACAGTTACATATTAATATTTTCATAAACTACTGTTACATACTAATGTTTTAATAAAATACAGTTACATATTAATATTTTCATAAAATACAGTTACATACAAATGTTTTCATAAAAAACAGTTACATATTAATATTTTCATAAATTACTGTTACATACTAATGTTTTAATAAAATACAGTTACATATTAATATTTTCATAAAATACAGTTACATATTAATGTTTTCATAAAAAACAGTTACATATTAATATTTTAATAAAATACAGTTACATATTAATATATTCATAAAATACAGTTACATATTAATATTTTCATGAACTACTGTTACATACTGATGTTTTAATAAAATACAGTTACATATTAATATTTTCATAAATTACTGTTACATACTAATGTTTTAATAAAATACAGTTACATATTAATATTTTCATAAAATACAGTTACATATTAATGTTTTCATAAAAAACAGTTACATATTAATATTTTAATAAAATACAGTTACATATTAATATATTCATAAAATACAGTTACATATTAATATTTTCATAAATTACTGTTACATACTGATGTTTTAATAAAATACAGTTACATATTAATATTTTCATAAACTATTGTTACATACTAATGTTTTCATAAAATACAGTTACATATTAATATTTTCATAAAATATTGTTACATATTAATGTTACATAAAATACTGTTAATACTGAAAATGTATTTTGTACTGTACTGAGATTTTAGGTGTTGTATAGGATCCTTAGTATGGATGTGTAGACTTATAGGTATTAATATTTATAGTATTTTGGCCGTAAAATATTTGCCATTAATTTATGTTTTTAGTATTAGAGCTATATATCCAATATTTTACATGCAGTGGAAAGACATTTTGAGATAAGTACAATTTTAATATTTTAGATAAGGTAATCCATATCCACCTAAAAAAAAGATCACTTAGGGGGAGTAAATAATTTGGTTTTTACCGCAAATTATTAATGTCCCACTTACACCACTTAACTCTTTGTTCTAGGGTAATAATATATTTAGCATAACATTAATTAAATGCTTGCCTTAGTTTTAAACAATTAATTTTTAAAAGGGTTACTTAGTTTTAATGTTATTAAGTTAGTTTCATAATGTTGTAGAGTTAGTAAATATAGATGGATACATTCAGGTACTTAGTAACATTATTAAAATTTAAGTAAATAAACAATTAGAAAATGTAATCTTTCAAGTACGAAAAAAGGCAGACAAGTTTTTGACATTTCTGATACTATAAGAAAGAATAAAATTTTTTAGCAGGCCTCAGCTAATTAAAACTATTTTCAGTTATTAAAAAGATAAAACAAAAAATCACCAAAAAAGATAATTTATGCATTAATTAATGTAATACTGTCGATATCACTCTAAAAATCACACCCTAACTAGTCGTAGTCCCTCCTACTGTATGTACGTTGTTTACGTTCATTATTTGTTGTTGGGTTTTTTTGATTTTATGACGAGCACCCACGGAAAACTTAACTGTGTGGAAGACGAGTAGTTTCTTCAAGAAAAAGAAAAAATCAAAAAAATTTAAACAATTACAGTATGAAATGTTCTCTAACACCGTTCTTGAGAAAGTTATTTCTTTTGTTAAAAATGATTATAAAGACAAAATTGATGAAACAGGCTGACTGAAAAAAACACTTCATTACAACATGTCGGAGTTATAGAGAACCATATTAAACACTCTTTTATACATAAAAGACACTTAAATACAAATAAAAATTTAGATTGTTATTAGATAATTGAGTAAGCAAAATTAAACTGTAACCAAGTTTTGTTTTTCAATAAAAGACAGTAAGGTAGTAAGTTATAATATTGTTTGCGAGTAGCAGCTGACCAAAACTTTATCGAAACCAATGTATCAAGTAGGTTTAAGCCTGGAATAGTGTTTTTTCCTCGGTGTAAGTCAAATAATTGCTAAATCAATTACAAACGGATATGCAACACCATGTTTCCTGTCCAGGGAGTAAAGAAAGACCTTTACCTTATGATAAGGTAAAGGTCCTTATAATATGTCCTAAGTTAAAATGTGTTTATTTTACGTTTTTTAGTGAACGATTTTTGGATTGACTTTATTACAGCTAATTTTAAAAAGAACAACTGTAACACATTTTTAATACCTAAAATGGTAAATATGCGTTTATTTTCGCCTACCTTGGTTTGAAAAATTACTAAACAAAGTATAAGTAAGGTTTTATGAGAATAATGACATTGTATTTTACTTCACAAAATATGATGCTATGGGTATACAAATTTGTTGACGTCTTGAAAATATTTTTTTTTATATCATACATTCAAATAATAAGGACAGTATTTAAATCAAATAATTTGAGTTGCATAACCCTCAAATGTAAGGTATTTTATGAAATTTAATTTTAAAAAGCAAATATAAATTTACGAACTTTAATGAACTGTCATAACCTTGTTTAAACCAGAAGTTTCACTGTTTATAGGAAGGTGATTTGTTTCTTTCATTACGTGCTGTTTATACATTAGGATGTAATTTCCAAATGTTCAGTACTATTTAAAAATATATTTTAATTGTTATTTTAAAAATGAGTTTCATAAATTGTTGAAATATCTCGAAAAGTGTCAAAGCTCAATTTTTGTAATAAGAGTTGTTTTTAATTTAGTGTACGGAAATTTCATTTGTGCTTCATGAACATTGTTGTATCAATAAAAATGTTATCATATTTAAGTTATTTACGGTTATTTTTAAATTAAAATAAAATGCTGTTTATTATTTTAAATCACATTGCAATACATTTATTACTAAATCTTCACATTTCCATGTTTGGGAATGCTTCACAGATCTGTCTTCACGACATGCCTGAAATCCATCTTGGCTTTTAAAATTCATTCCTTACGCTGAATGCAAATTAAACTGCCAACAGAAAAAATGTTTTAGCAGTTGTAACTGGCATTAAATATTATTCGGTAAGTTACAAAATGGTTCTATGTACTTATTATCATATATTTTGTTATTTTGTATATAAGGATGGACAAAAGGCTGGAAAACATAGATTAATTTTAAAACTGCTCAAATAAATATAATGAAACTTTGGAGTTATGTACTTGTTCGTATACCAATAATTTCGACATATTTTCCTTGTTTTCCCCATAACCAGGCGATGACCCATGAAGGAATTCTGAACAATTTTAAATGTAAGCCTACCTCGAGTTACATCTTATTTAAAAGGTCATTGTTAGTAAAACACAAGAGTGAAAACCTGAGGTTAAAAGAACATATAGCCCTAGTGAGAAAATATAGCCACTCAAAGAATTAAACGTCATATAACTAATGCTGCTTAATAAAAAGGATGAGATAATTATCATATATAGCTACGAAGACCTATACATTTTCTGACGAATATGATAGTTAATTTTTACACATAAAAAATAAAAAATTATTAAAGTTTGTTTTAAAAGTGTATTTAGGGTATAACTACTATCAAAATGGTTTTATTAACTGTTTATATTTTAATCGTTGTTAAATAAAATAATTATTTTTATAATGCAGTAATTCGTTTCGATTTTTAAGAATCAAGAAATGTCTCAACAACAGGGACCCCTGGCTGTGAAATAAATAACCGTATAACTTAAAAGAATTAGTAAAATGACTTAAAATTCACTGAATCACAGTATTTTCTAATCGGGTAACCCTTTTTACCTTAATTAATAGTCCTTTTTAATACATAATAGTCCTAACTATTATGTAAAATAAATTCAATTGTTAAACTATTGATGTAAGCAAAAAATAATTGAACAAGTTACATAATAAGTCATCCTTACACGTCAAAAATGTATTATAATGTAATTAAGAAATACAAAAATATTATGTGTTTGGTTTCGGTAATCCACTTACCTTCCTCAGACCAGAGGGACTCTCAAAGAAATGTGATATGGGACTACTTTGTTCAGACAACAGGAAATACACTGTTATAAACATTTTACTATTAATGCATTCTAATTAGATATGAATACCCCCATAAATCTCATATACTGTAAGGCAATGAAACCGTAGTACCTGGACTGTTGACTAGGATCAAATATATGGCCTCAGTCTGGTATAAGAGGCAATATACATGCAAACAATGTCAGAGTAAACTGCACAGCAATCTCTTTGAGGGTGGTATGTTGTAGCCTAGTGGGTGGTTAGTAGTTACCTACGAGGGTATTTGCTATGCCATGTTATTACACTTTATTCGTTAATTACTTTACTTAATGAGCCTTATTAATAGCCGTAAAAAGGCTTCACATCACAATATACATTTTATTAGGCTGTAATGAGAGCTTTTAGTAGTGGGACAATCAAATATATGAACCTCTCTTCATAAAATAAACACATGACTACACCATATTTTTGGACTGTATTTGGTTTTTTAAAAACTGTTCATTAAATAAATAATACGTGCAATTCATTTTAAATAAAATAATGTTTAGAATACATTATTAGAATATGTAAATAACCAGCATTTACTACATATAATACAAATAAATGTAATAATATAACCATGGAACAAAAGAAAAGAAAAAAAAGGCAGTTGAGGAAACATCACTTCAAACATCAATATCACAGATATATATTTCATTCTTGCCTCCCACGGATGCCGTAAGCAAATCCAAGACAACCCTCGTCAAATAACATTTCTGAAGCGTCACAATTCCTAAATCAGATTATAATAAAAATGGCAAGCGTCACCAATAAACTTGCTTTGTTGGCTAGGTAATATAATTTCGACATTCCTCAACATTTATTTTATTACTAAAAGAACTTTGACCTTTCCACTTTACGATAGTTGAAATTAAATTTATTGTTTATAAAAATGCCTATATTGCAAAGATTCATTTTTTAAAAATAATAAAATATTAATATAATAATTGGTCCGTAGCTAAGTTGGCTAAAGTCCAGCTTCATAAGCTAAGGATCTCAATTCAATCCCAATACGAATTTAAAAGGGCTCAGCTGATAACAACCGGCTGTTTATTTGTCATTGGGCTATTACTTAATGTCACTTTCTAAGGAATATTCGGCCTTAGTTTGTAACAACGACTACAATCACTCATAAAAAATAATGCGATATCAATATTCACCATATATTCATGATTAGTGTTTCAAAAATAAATAAATAAATATTTAACTGATTGAACATAACTACGTTGATTTTTTTTTTGTGAGAAATCTTTGTGTTATAAATCAACATAATACTTTTTCTGCGGGGTTAAAGTTTATGTGTATAATTGCTATATTTTACGGGCCAGCTTTATATGATTTAATAATTAATTATAGTTACGAAATATTCAAATACCTTGAGTGAAATTGACAAAACCCTTCATAGTTGAGCAAACCTTAAACAGATTGAAGCGCTTGACGTAATTTTGGGGAAAAAAATCTTTTTAGGTGCAGTTGATCGGTTGTTTTTATTAGTAATTATTCATGCGGATAGTTGTTAACCAATCTCAGTAGATGAAATTAAACTGCAACTGTTCATTAAACAAGGATAGACATTTTGTTTTTCATCAAACTGTCCGATTTTCAGAAGAGGAATAAATTATGTTTTATCCACAGCACACATTCCCTTCTGATTAAAAATCCCCTTCTTCCCACACATGGGTTATAAGCCTTATATGTTGGTATGGAATTTGCTTATAAGTGAGTTGTAGCTCTGAATTAATTAAAATAAGTTCAGTTTTTTTTTTTTTTTTTTTTTTTTTTTTTTTTTTTTTTTTTTTTTGACAGCTTTGTAATACCATAAATTACTCAACGTGGTAGGTCAAATCATATAAGCATAAGGTAGTTTATATGATGGCAGCAGATCAATCGTTGACTCACCATATAGTTTAGTTTGTATGTTTATCTTCATGCTCCTTACTTCCTTTCTCCTTCCGTTATAGTTTGAGCAAATAACTATTAAACACCTAATAGGAAACCTGTCAAACCGAATCTCAGTTAACGTGACAACTGTGGCAGATTGATCTTCACTTCAAGTGTCGTGCAATGTGAAAGCTGGTGAAGGGTTTGGTTGCCTACATCCTGATGACTTACAATCTGAAGTCTAAATACAGAGTGCGGAATGGTGCATTAACTTTGCTAATGCGCTGGTATTGGAAATGTCTTAGATGTTTCTAATGTTCCATGTAAGCCTATCTTATTGTTTTAGAATGTATCATAGTAATTACATAAACATAATACAAGGGAAAATATCCTTTAAATCTGTTATTTTGTTTCATATTTCTCTTTTACATATGCTTAAAGGTTTTGTAATAGCGTATTTGTTAATCAATAATTTTAATGAAGCTATGAAATATTGGCTGTGAATACAAAAAAACTATCATTCTGTCTCAAAGAAGCTGTAATTTTAATCAGACATTCCTATTTACTTTTAGACCTCACTAACTTTACAATATCATGGAATATTTGGTTGTGGATAGTTGTCGATAAAGCATCGTAATATAATTATATTGTAATGTATTAAGGTGTTGCTATGGTTATGGCTGGCTTATATCATCACGTCATTGGACAAAACAATCTACATATCCTTATAGTTCCATAAGGAGTGCTCTTAAGTCAAGTAAAGAGACTCAGTAAATTAATTTTAATGTTTTAGTTTATAGTAACATGATTAAAATATTGAAGTCAACCAATCGAATTAATATCCACGTACCGTCCTAAAATACGTGTTTTTTTATTAAAAAATAAAATGTGTGCAAGGGAAGCATAAATAATAAATATGTCTTGAAACAATTTACGAGCTTTTAATGTGGTTTTACTGGAAACCAACTCAGTTAAAAGGCAATAAGTGTTGGAAATTAATTCCACTTGTTAAGTTCAATTAATTGTCTTGGCTGCGCTTTAAATGAATGTACTGTGACCCAATTGCATTACTTCGCAGCTTGCATTGAAATTTGTTGACTGTTTTATTAGCATACACTGTGAGCATCTGCACTTTGTGAATATAATGCAAGTCATTATTACAACATTACTACGATCAAAGGTAGAATTATTTTTGTTCCATATTTAAAAATAAATCTTGTTCCAAACTTCAGTTATTATAAACTGTTATATAAAGTAGCATTATACATTTGTAAAATTTATTGTTGCATATTTTTTCACTTGTAACATTTTGTCAGTGTTAATAAACATTTTAAAATGAACACCTATAAAAAAACTGTGGTACCTTTCGAAAGTTTGCTTCATATAATTTTAAAAAAAATCTATGTTTGTGAATTAAGCTTTTCATTCATTTTTCTATCTGATGAAGAAATATAGTTATCATTATGTGTTTAGTTTCTTGATTGATGGTAAGTAGTCAGATTCAACATTATTCATATATTTTTACCTTATATGTCCTTTTCACTGTCAAGAAAATATAATAACTTGAAATCTATAAGGCTTTTACTAGGAGATTAGATTCCCAAAAATAGAAAACAGTATGTATAAGAGAACATCCAATTTATCAGAACAATAATCGCAGTATACAAGTCAGGCATTGCCCATTTGTAAATAAGAATAAATAAAAATATGTTTACCTATTCTCTATAAAAATATGGCCATTATGAGGAATAATTTGACTGCACACGTCCAATAAATGTAATATTTCCTCAGCAGCATTTACACAAACCTGTATGCTAAATATGCATTTTTTTAACTATAATCTCATGTGTATAATAAAGTCAGGATGGTCACCATCACGTTCTTACAGGAATATTTATAGATATTTAATAAAACACTCATTAGTGTGGTATCAATTCCTAGAAGATATTTTCATCTGATCAAAAATTACTTAACAAGAAGCTAGCTTTTATAATTATTAACATTGAATATTATGTTGTATTGATATCGTAGAACATGAACTTTGATGTGTTTAGGCTAAGTTTGCTAGCCAAGTACACTCGTACTTGTTAAGTTAGAATCTTACTCAGTCATAAATGGCAATTAGTTATGATACATACCTTTAGCTGTTACATATTTTAATAGTAAATGTTTAATAAATAAAAACATATTAAGCTACATTATTATAGTAATTTAGCCGAGAAATAGATCCATCATCTGCAAAAAAGTGTCACATGTCATTACCACAGATTGCACGTTTACACATTATTACTGTTTTCAAACTATCAAGCATTTAATTTTAAAATACAGTCCTAAGTTGTTAATATCTATTCTATACTTATAAATAATATAATCTTAAAAGCTGTAAATAAAAATATTATTTAATTCCAGTAGCTTTATTAGTCCAAAATATTAAATTGGAAATAATAGAAAATGTACTTATTTTATTACTATTAATTTTTTTCTTTTTGCACTAAACCAATTACCGTTTCCATTTGTACCTTCATCCAAGGCAATTATCTCGATCAAATGGAATTGGTTAAGAATAGAGCATGACTTATGTGATCTTTATTTTATTTCCAAAACAATTGGCAAACATTTCCAAATAATCTTTAACACATTCATAAATATTAAAAATTAAATGCCTCCGTTAGTTTATTATTTATTATATATCTATTATCATTATGTTGGGAAATTATTAAAAAAATACTGCAAGAAATTCTAATAAAATATATCACAAATACTAATAATATATTGTTGAATAGTTTCTAACTCCAACAGGAGGAAGATATAAAGGAATTTAGAGATAAATCGGATGTTTAGATTAAACTTACAGATTGTTTGAATGATATTTCATGTATTTGTTTCAACCAACTATGTAACATTAAATATAATATATCTCGTACTAAGAAATTGGTATCATAATTTTTAATTTGAAAACATGCGTGATATTGGTAACAATTGGTCAGAAATATAAATAATTATTAAAAACCTAGCTTACTTTGTCAGTAACCTCATTAACTTAACAGTCATAAGCAACGTCTTATTTACTACAGAAATGACTAAGTAATGTAATAGCACTATGTAGTATGAATGTAGCTGGGTTTGATGGATGGGTGGGCTATCGCCATCATGGTTATAAGGTGGAAGGTGGAGTATTAATTTTGTGCTGTGGTTGAATGAAAATTATTCTATAAACTCAACTCATATTTCAATTAAAAGATTTTCCCGCGCCACCCTTAATGCATTTTTAAGACTGCATACTAATAAAACCCAGCGTGTAAATGTAACCAATATTTTTACATATGAAGCTAGAATTTCTCAACCATCAGACTGTGAACGATGTTTACATCGTGATTTACGGCTCTTAGGGATGAATTACTTCAGTTCAGGGTCTTTGTTAATGAATCATTGCTTTGGTCCCAAAGGCTGTCAATATCTCCCTATTGTCATGCCTTTGTTTACCTCACGCTATTGTTGGTGAGGACCAAACGAAATGGCGGCAATTCAACCAGATTAATTCGCTAAACAAACAAATACGTTTTTTTACGAACATATGAAATGATTTATTTATATTTAGTAAAAAAAAAAAAAAAAAAAAAACTTAAAATTTGCTTTAGTTAAGTAGTTATCTACGTATTGAATATGTACAACAATGTATTACATAGTATATAAAAAATAATTGTATTTTCTACATTTACGTAAGTATTATTATAATATATTCTGTAAAAATTAATAATATAAAAAATAAATGTTTTATTTAAATGTATTAACAAAAAAGTAATGCTCTACATGATATTTTAGGCCATATATATCTAATAGAATGAACTTAAATATACTTCAGTGGAGTATTAGAGTAAGAAATATGTGACTTAACTATGCTATATCCTTTATACTCTATGTGAGATATAGTAATTAAGGCGTAACTTTTAACAATTACATGCTTGCAATCATTAACGAACGATCAATTTAGTTTGTGCTTACATCCATCACTCTAATATTCATATGACGTTCTCAACCCTAACGGTGACTTTAGCCCTTAGTATTTAAACAAAACACTCTATTGTTAAATAATTTAGTTCAAATTGAACGAATTTATCCAATTAATATGGAATGGACGAATACGCTTTTCTTTCATCTCTAAGATCAGTTCTAGATTAGTTCCCGTTCATAGAAATGTGATATATAACAAATCATTCACAGTGGCCGCTTGCCGACTTTGGACTAATCTGCCCGATCACATCATAGGCGTTGTTGAGTGAGCTCGGTTCCGGGCGTGTGTTAGGGACCTGCTGCGGCCTCGCGGGATTGAGTGTTACACGAGCCAAGGAGTATGTTTATGGCAATGTATGAAAGTTGATGAATGACTGTTATCTCTTAATTAATTTAAAATGTTCCTCTGTTTTATTGTTGTTTATTTTCATATACTTTTTATCTATATATAAGGTTTCTGTTATTTGACTAGTGAATGTGCTAAGTAAAGTTAGTTTTTTGTTTTTATTATGTTTTTACATGATTTTGTTGTTGTTGTTATTGTTGGTTAGGTGTAAGGGAGGACTTACTAGTACACCTTTAGTAAACTTTGTTGTCAATAAAGCCATTTTTCATATTATTTCATTCATTTCAATATTGCACATTTGCAGAAAATTCTATATTCGACTTCATGATGAAAGGACATTTACTGCTATGAATACGCACTGTAAAATATTCTATACAGGAAAAGGTGTTTCATGGGATTTCATTCAATATTTGTTATATAATTCAAAAGATCAAATTTAAATAAACCCCTTTGATTAGTTTTATAAAGAATATAAGTTACCAATTCTCTCTAAGAGAATATTTTTTTCACCTAAGGGGGTGAAGCATTTACATTTTTCATTGTTGATCTTATCTCTGGTACTAGTGCAAAGTTGCGGGTGAATGTGAAAACGGTACAGCATACAGATTCTTCGTTAAACTTCATAATAGTTGGGCTGTTTGTATGTTTTTTAATAGAATTGCCTCTCCCTCTTTGGATTACATTGTCTTTATGGTCATGGGCAAAGTTCTGTCACATAATTCTCATAAAATATACAAAAGAAGTTCCTTCTCCAAAACATTCCTACTTCAATGTGCATTATAAATGTCTTTCTCATATTTTTGTGTCGTATATGGAACGATTTTCAAAATTAAGAATCAGTTAATTCGTTTGTAATATATAACTTTCTTCTTTAAATAAATTAGAAAAAAATTAAGCATTTTGAACTAATACTGATAACGTAATCGGTGGGGCTTCCTGTTGCGCAGCCATGTTACCACCTACCGTATACTCTTGTATCCATGAAAACAATTCGTTTGTTTGATACAGCGAGGGAAGATTATCTCTCTCTCTCTCACATCACATCTCTCTCGCACCAGGGCTTTCAGTAGACCACAATTCTAAAACGCTTATTGATAGTAATTTTTTTATATAAAACGAATTCAGTATTTTAAATATGATACTGCACGTGAATATAGGAATATGGGATATTGTTGAAGCTAAACATAACGTATGTTAAAATCATATTATTCCTTAAGCGGGATTCATCCTATATGTGTAACTTAGATATGAATTTTCCAATGTTATATAGTTACATAATTGGAAATGTATACTAAATAAAAAAGAACTACAAATATGTACGTATTGAAAATAGCATTAACATGGTGACATTCTATATGTTCTACGACATATCTAAAAAAACGTTTTTTTGTATGTAACATATGTATCATAAGTGTGGCTTTAAAAACGAATGGAAGTGACAAGTTTAATTATTATTTTTTAAGGCATTCATATTTTCTAAAAAATTAACGTATGACATTAATTATGACATTAATGTATAACTGTCATAATACATAAGTAAGATTTGTCTATTTTTAGTTAAAGAAATCTAATGTATTCTTTTATATTTAATAAATATTTATACAATATCAAAGTATATATAAATTTAATTTATATATAAACATTTTTAACTATTGTGTTGTTTGAATTTAAGACCAACTATACATTTAGAAGTTGTAATAATTTGTTTAAGTTTGAGAGTATTTGACACATTTATTGAATATTTTTTGTGCAAAAAGAGTTATAAACATTCCAGAATACAAAATAATATATAAAAATACAAACATTTCTTTGCCTACAAACCAAATGCCCTAGCTATGTGCCACAGTACCAATGTACCAAGTAATGGTGCTTAATAGAGATATTTTGGCCCTGGGACGTGTTTATCACTTCCTTTGTTATATTGCTATATACTTATATTGTTACTTTTATGGTACCAAAAACATGAATTACTACCTGATGTAATTACGTTTTAGGGTTTAATTTCATTTGTTACATTTACTTTATAATGTAAACGACTGATATTAAATTGAATAAAAATGCTATCAACAATTTATAATGTATTAAAATTGTTTGTATATTACTTTTTTTCAAACAAAGTAACACCTAACTGTTAGTCAAACATTATTTACCCCTACAAGTTGGTAACTTTGTTAATTAGACACTCTGCTAATAAATTGCATTTAAGTTACAGAATGAACTGGAATAAAATAAATGTTTGACATGTATAAGGGTTCCGTTTAGTCAAACAAAGTAATCAGGGGGTTAGAACTAAACTGATGACACTGAAAACCCCCATTTAACTACGACCAACTCAGAAACTGTCAAAAGCTTTGTTGTAACAATCACTCATCTTGTATTATCCTCTAACACAAAATAATCTACACTGGTAATTTATGTATCGAAAAAAATCCATTTAGCAAAAAAAATATATTTATAAAACCAAAAACAATTTCAATTGGTAGTGTTTATGTATTAATAAAATTCAAACTCTGCAAGTATAATAATTGATCATTAGAGTTTGAGTGCCAACGATACCAATAATGATCTCGTATATTTAAACAACATTGAATGTAAATTTTGTTATTGGAAAATATTTTGCCAATAGACTAACTCTTTATTTATTTCTTTAAAATTAAGGAATTAAATTGGTTTAGTGGTTAAGAAAGTAATTTTTTTAATTAATTAATTATATTTAATAGTAATTATTATTTCCTTTGGAATTAAATTAATTGTATTAAATATAAAGCTGTTAAGCAGGAAAAAGGAAATCTTCATAGTTTTTAGCAAAAACTCCAAACTGTAAGTAGATATCCTTACACATTGCAAATATTATGAGGGTATTTCGATTATCAATGATTATTTTTTAATTTGGTGATTAAAAATAAACCATTAATGATCGTTTATTAATGGTTTATATTTTATTCGTCTTGCAATGCTATGAATTCACCTTGGCTTTTTTTATAAAACAGAAGTGTGTTTGGAAACTACCGTAAACCTTCAAATAAGGAGCATTTTATAACATTTCAGTAATTGGTTAAAGTTATCAATGTTCCAATACAACTTAGATAACGTTCCTGGAATAGTTTCTTAATTTCCAATTGTCATCACGTATACCTAAACTTTGGATATTGTAAATGATTATTCTCTATATAAACCGACATATTTTTTAAGGTTTACCGATATTTCCCTTTTATATATATATATATACATCAAAACTCCTTATGTTTGTATGCAAAAAACTTAAAAAATAGTGAATTGACCCACTTATAAACTCAACACAACATTACATTTATATACCTAAAGTTTTAATTATTTCATTTCATAAATTCTAAATGGTAACTGGGCTTTTCAATAGTGTATATAAATATCTAAATTTCATAAATACAAGTTAATTTCAATGCTGAAAAAGTGCAATTGTGACACGCTGAGTTACGAGCTTTGTATATCCAAATAATATCATGTAAGTTTAGTACTCTGAACATATTATTGTCTTTTATGAAAACAACTGTTTTGAATTACTACCATATAATCATATAAGAAAGGAATAATTGACGTGCCTAATAGTTTATATCAGATTTAAGACTGAGTAAAACGTGGGTGGACTAGCCAGTAATTGTGTGACAATCCAATGCAGCAATTTTAAAAATTATGTTAGTCAATCTGATTGATAGATTAATAAAGTCAAGTTATGGTAAATCAAAATGAATTATAATAAAATCTTGCACAGTGTACTTTTTTATATTTGAAATTGTATCTTAGCATGATCTTATAGTAAACATATTTATCACCAGACTGTTTAATAATTAGAGATGTTTATTTATGAAGTTAAAGAACATACATAACTTTCTTCACCGTAAACTAACAGTTTTTAACTTATTCTCTGTTCACTGTGTGATTTAGACTTAATCTTATTTACACTTAGTGCTGTGGCTTTGTACTTTAACATGATAAAACATGTTAAAGTACAAAGTGGCTTTAAATGTGCCAACTTTAATGCCAGTTTTCACTTGTGATTACAATTACTAACACGATTCTAATGGCTTTAATCTCTCTTTAATTTTATCTCACTTGTTTCATACATGATGACGTATTGCTGTTAGTGACTTTTAGAAGGTCCAGAAGGAATTTTTGGAGTTTCCCTATCTTAAGAGTAACATTGAAATTTTGACAAGAAATATTCTACAGTATTTCCAAAATATATTGTAGTCCAACCTACTATTGCGTATCCATGTTGTGTCCTGTAACATGTTTAGGAACAATCAAAAACATCGTGCTAATAGTAACTTAATTCTTTATAAATACCTACCAATTGTTTACTTACAAGCAGATTGTGAGTTTGTAAAAAAATAATATTGTAACGAAAGATAAAAACTAAAAATGGATCCAATTGGTTAAGTCTTACGTAGTTAAAAGCACTTTTACCTAATATATTGTAAAAATTGTATTGCACTACAACGTCGCCAAATTTATTGACGATACTACTGAATACTACGCTTGATAAAGAGCACATATTAACACGC
This sequence comes from Stictocephala bisonia, assembly GCA_035578905.1. NCBI lineage: Eukaryota > Metazoa > Arthropoda > Insecta > Hemiptera > Membracidae > Stictocephala > Stictocephala bisonia. The sequence goes on from JAQJVL010000028.1 coordinate 1,212,327, forward strand.
AATTTCAAAGTAGTATTTTATCACACTTGTTTTTATTAGAAAACAATTGGGATTTCACTGCACTTTAAATCTTAGTATTTCAATACATTTGGAGATAAATTAAAATAAAAAGACAATTCCAGAGAAAATTACAAGTGTATAAATTAAACGAATGTATAAATATCACCATTACTGGTGCAGTGTTGTAGTCCAGCTACTTGTGGGCTCAGATTTGTGGTGATTGTAGGCTATATATACTATACTCGGCCCTCCTCAACTGGTTACGTTTTCTCTTCAATCTACTGTATACGTTTTCTCTTCAATCTACGATACAATGACCATGTTACACCTTCCTGTATTCAGACTTCACTATAAAAATAAAATGACTTATGACTTGTACGTATTGCTGCAGTGACTAGCACATTAATGACTACAGCTTCTCCAAAGTAGCTCGCAAATAATTTAAAGCTATTTACTGAATGAGATGTAGGGGCAAGAACTCATAATGGATCATCTACACTGCACATTCCACATCAGAAGACAACTTACTACAGCAAATGTATTACAGTTACATCTTGCAGAACCTGGAGTTCCTCACCATACTCCATTAAACACAGTCCGCGGTTTGTTGCTGAGCTAAAGAAATGTCTTCTCAATTGGATGGGCTGAGCTGGGAGCGTGGTTGGCTGCTGGCCGGGGTTTGCTTGGACTGTTGAATGGGAGAATGAATAGTATTTAATCATAAGTAGATAACTAATTTATAATAGTTTAAAAGTTGTTCTATCATGAATATTACTTTGATTCATGCTTTTATTTACTGTTATTTTAGTTTGTTTACTTACTTTAATTATTCATACAGTATCGTATCATTATTAAAATTTCTAAAAATGTGGTCAATACACAGTAAGAAGTAATATTTAACCTGTATAGTATATATGTATATTGTTTTAGCTTTTTCCTAAACATTTTTAGTTTTCTAAAAAATTTAAAATTTCCAATTAATTATTTTGTAAATCTTTTAGGTTAAATGTCAGAAACGACTATGTGAGGTCTTAATTTTCGCCTCAATTAATAAATATTCTTATTACTTCATCTATTATATTACATTTAGCTGAAACCAAAAATACGTAGTTCGGATTCCACGTAAAGATGTAGGTCCCTTACTTTCCTTTGCAATTTGGATATTATAAATTGTTCTTTCTAAGGAACAGTCGACCTTAGTTGGTAACATTAATTAACTGTTAATTTAACTTTGACACTCATTCGCCTCTGCTTTCACCCATAGCACTACAATTGGCGTTATAATAATGGACAAATAAACAGCTCATGGCTTTAAACTTAAATTATTAACAAAAGTTGTCTATAAAATAAAAATATAACTTTTGTATGTAAGCTATATAAAAATTATCATTAGCATATGAAATAGTTACATCCAGTTTTAAAATATGGAGGGTATTTGTCATTTTTGGATATTTTGGATTAACAGCAGTTATGAAACGTGATCAGTTGCATTGCCTCGTTTGATATCTAGATGTATCGGTCAACTTGATGGTAATATTTTATACAAATCCTATATATATATATAACATACTGTGTTGTATTTACTTTTACTTTATTACGTATTTATTTTTAGATATTAGCTGTTTGTCTCCTGCAATGGATTTAGTGCAAGTGTTCCAAAATATGTTATTATTATATTAAAATTATTTTCACATTTTTGTAGCTGTACATACAAAAACCAAATCTTGGACAATATTTCAATAAAATACAATATTTGAATTATAAAAATAAAATTATATCGGGGAAAAAATATTTAGAGGATAATATTTAAAAATCAGATCAAAATCATGCATAAAATAAATTTTTATATCACTCAGGCGATAATGTAAAACTTTACATAGTTAAATACTGGTCATCTAGCATAGTTCAGATAGAACTTTCAGTTAATATGTAAGTAATGATAGCTCTGAAGACGATCAGTCACGTGAGAAACCATCAGATCTGATACGATTTCAGTGATCTCAAGTCGTAACTTCCATCTGACATATTGACAGATAACTGGGAAGACCTGTATGATGTGATATGGTAGTATTAAAGTAAGATATATGGAGAAATACTACCAGATACATCGATCTTTAAACGTTTTTAGCTTTATTTTCACGCAATGGAGCTTTTTGAGGCGTTTTTTAAGTGGGCTTTCAATCAATGTTTAAAACAATCCCTTCTAAACTGAAAGCCTTCTGAGAAAACACTTCCCACATTTTAAATGAACATTTTGTTTAATAATTTGACAATTACTATTTAACCAAAATAAAGATTGTTTTGAGTCATTGTTTAGTTATCATAATGATCAAAAAAACATGGGACTTTTATAATAAAAGTAAATGGTATAAATGTTACTTATGAAATGTAGTTGTTTATGAACATTTTAAAAAGTTGACGTATCAATTAGAAAATTAAACATATATAGTTTTGTTAAAACTACATTTTTTTATAAAAGGACTACACATTTTTTAAATAACCTTTTTAGATTCAGAATGTGAAAAGCTCATCCTAGTTATTGTCTCATCAAAATTCAACAAAAGCTGCTTTAGATGTCCATAATACTTCCAAGTACTATTACTGTCACAATAGACTGTATCTTTTCATTATCCGGAAAGTCGACCAACGTTGTGATATAAAAAGTGATTGGAAATTAGATCAGATAGACACAGAAGTGAGTTTGTGATCTATACATATTTTAGCAATGGAAACGTTCTAATGTCATTTAATATTTATATACGAGAGCAAAGGAATGCACTTAAGATCAAATAAACCTATTACTACTAAATGATTAGGTCATATAGTAACTTTGACTAATTGGATAAGAGTATTTTATATATGTATATTATTTACGAGTAACTATATCAAATGCCATGATTTGTTTCATCGATTTATTTCATTTAATATTTTTGTATTAATTACAGTAGTATTATTGACCACTGTAGTGTATGAATGGGTAGGAATGTTACGTTCATAATGATTTTTTTCCTTTTTTTATTTATTCCGAATTGGTAATGTTAAATGCTGTATACCTAAATATTAGCTGTTTTGGGGTTCAGTGGTGGAGCATTTGTGCAGACAGTCTCATTCGGACAGTATGCAATTTAAAGGAACAGTAGTGGCAGATCTCACATCAAATTACTTGCGCAAACTTTCCTGTTACTTGAGGTACCTATTGTATAAATAAATTTACTCTTTTCTGTATAACACATTCTTGTAAAATTGGGGTTAATCAGCATGAACAAAATACGTTTGGAAAGGGTGGTTTAAATGAACTGAATCACTATACATTGAACAATGGACAGAGCTTATATGAACAAAGGAAATAAATTAGTATGTGTAACCCAACACTGTGGTTTTGGGAGAGTAGAAGGAATTCTGAAAAACAATATCATATAGCTATTGGACAAAGTAAATATTTCAGGAAATTTACAAGTCCTTAAATACAATTATCAATGTGTAAATGTGTGAATAAATATATATTCATGAACGACATTGAATGACTCGATTTAATACCCCAATACTAAACTATTTTGAGGAATAACTTTGTATACAATCCTGTCATTGGTCAGTCAATAATGATTATTTGAAGATAACTAATGAACATAGTTACAAAATATACCCCAGACAGAATATGAATAGATTATTAATATGTTTCAAATAATTTCCTATTTATATACTAGTATATAAGTAGCAGTTTAAGTAAATTGAATATAATCACAAAATTTGTAGTTTTTGGTGATTTTAAAGGGAAAACACAGCTTTTCTAGTAAACAATTACAAAAGTAAGTAGTTTTTCATTATCTTATAGATTGTTGTTTGAAAGTTACATGTTAGCATAAAATTGTTCCTGATTGGTGTGAAATTTGTGGATATTTTCTATCAATCACCTTATAGATCACGAGACAATTAAACAATTATTTAAATGTTAAATAACTTAATAAACAAGTCTGTGATCATTGGCCAGTGGACCGCGTGAATGACGACCTAAAAAAAATGTTTACGTAAAAAATTCTAGATAATATACATGAATAAAATGAGTTTTATTACCTCTTCATGATAAATTATTAGTTATATTTTTTTAATACAAAATATACATTCAATTTGATTTTAAACTCCCACTATTTATTGTTTGGAAGGTATATTAAATGACATAGTCCAAGTTCATTAATTTATAATACTAAGGTGACAGTTTGTTACAAATGATCCAGGAAATTTTCATTATATCGAGGGAAATCTAATCTAAGTTTTCGTCAAGTTTCGACGATGATTGAGAGTGTTCAGGACCCTGGAGATTGTCATTAATTAACATCATCACTTTCACATTACATTGGCTCGGTTCAGTTAGAAAGTGATGGGAATTTATGCTTCAGTGAAATCCTAAATGAGGCAAGATATGCAGGGATGAATTTAGTAAAATGCAAATCGATTATCTTTAAGAAGAGGCCGATCAACTTTGTAAACTTACTCTGCCCATTCTCCATTGTTATGTGATCTTTGCTCAAAACATATTCAGACAGAGAAAGGTAGATAATTACTGATGTAAAAGGTGATATTGAAGATAAAGACTTCCCGACAATGCCGGGAATGGAACCTACACTATCTTTGACTAAGGCCAGACGCCTAGTCTAATCGCCACCGGCTCTCCTATAATGGATAAAACGAGCAAGTTAATAAGTTTGTATTTTCAAATAAACAAGCTTAATTTTGAAATAGAATAATCTCGTTTATTTAGAATATAAGTATTGATATTTTTATATTACGTACTAGTTATTATTATCATTACGCACTAAGAATTTGTAATTTTAACAACGACTAATAAAATTCTTTTTTTCAACATAAATTTAAACGTAAATTCAAGAAAATCTGTCTAATTTTTTTTTTAATTTTATTCTATAGCTTATATTAAATGTTATATTCCTAACAAGGACTATATCCTTATATGTTCATTTAAGGATATAGTCCTTTGCGTGGTTCGTAAATAAATAAAGTCAAAATAAAGTGGGGAGGATAAATGTATATGAGTCTTGTTGAACTATGATTAAACTATTTCATGTAAGCAACAATCCTACCCTCTCAAGTGTGTTTAAAATTAACATGTTTTAGTAATATTAAGTTCTTTAATCTGCATTTGAAGAAATATTTGTTATTGAGTGCTTGGTGAATTCAATGTAAGGGTTAAAATGCTATGTACTATAATTTTAGTAGGAATTCATCTGTTTCATGTTTGTTAATAAAACATGATATTACAGCCTTATGTAGCCACTACTACCCACTAAAGTTCACTCCAGCTGACACTAAAGTGGACCTAACCCCCACGTGCTAAAATTATACAGGAGGCAATCTACAATCTCAACGACTCTACTACTACGAACCACCTACAGCCTTTGAATAATTTCCTCCTTAATAACAACATGACGTCATTCCTTTTCGATAAAAAATATGTTCATGATCATTACAAAAACATAGTGCTTTCAGATAAAAAATACACTTTTGACACGTAAACTAGCATTTCCACACTTTATTTATACAACTATATACAACTTGAATATGTAGGTCTAGTGTTGTCAAAGTAGCATAACACATTTATAATGGTCCCAGGTTTATATTTTCTGCTTTTCTTATTCGTTTTATTTACATATATTTAGGTAAATATTAGTAATCTACCGGTTCCAATTTACAAACACACACTCATAATTTCTGGATATCACTTCATAACCATGTTTGCCCATTTTTTTTTTTTTTTTTTTTTTTATTCAAATAAAATGGCAAGCAAGAAAAACGTAAGAAAACGTAATTCAAACTACAAAAGAGGACAACATTTTTTTATTGCATGAACATAGAAACAAAAAGTTAATTTATCATTTTCATAAAACAGACAATCTCTCGTTTTCACTTCCTCTGTACGTATTTACCACTTGTAACCTTGATGATATATACCTACAATTTGTGTGTAAAATCAATGCATGTACTAATCTAAATTACCTAAAATCTAAAATATTGTCTTTTCTAAAAAGCTAACTATTTTATAAATAGTTTAATTTAAAATAAATAAAAACATTCCTAATTTATTGTATTTTAAATAGAAATAAACGTACAAAATCATTAATGGAAAAGTGATGTTCTATTTTGCATTTAGTTTAAAAAACGAAACAATTAGTGTCGTATATTTAAGCTTACATCGTTATATTTCAACCTCCACACACAAAATTTATATGACAGTGGAAGAATAAAGATATATGGTCCAAAAAATTTGAGGTAGTTTCTCTGACTAGGGTTTGGATAAATGTACATTTATTTTTCAAGATTTGTC